>LGRX02000168.1:0-22597 GCA_001247695.2 Cymbomonas tetramitiformis
CCGGAGGCAGGGAAAGCGGTGACGGTGGACGCGCCGGAGCCAGCGAAAGTGGAGACATTGGACGCGCCAGAGTCGGCCGAACTCAGTCCCAAAAAGATGGATCCGCTTCTAACGCATGGGCAGGCGAGCCCCCACGGAGTGACGCTGCAGGAAGCTGTGTGGTATTTGCTGGACATGAAACGGCGACAGTAGTGGACAAACGCGCACTTCAACACGTTCATGAAAATCTTGAAGATGCTGCTGGGTGGAGCAAACACCAATTTACCGGGGTCGCTCTGGCACATGCTACGCCTGATTGGTGCCGAGACCGTGTGGGACTACGCAGTGCATGTGTGTCCGAAGTATCACATACAGAACGTTTCCAGCAGAGACCAAGAAACCAGCGCAGGAGAAATGCGGGGTTCCCATCGCGTGGGATGCGGCGGGAGTGCCGGTCGGGTGGTGCGAGGTGGAGAGATACAGTGTGACACGTACGGCGCGGGGTGAGGTGTACCGCCCGCAGGAGTACTATTTCTACTTCCCGGTGAAACGGCTAGTCAGACGCTGGATGCGCAATGCGAAGTTTGCAAAGGTGCGTGCTGATACGCAGGCGCGAGCGCCTACAAACGCATGCGTCATGACCAGCCCGCACGTGGCGCGGATCAACGAGCACAGCACGGTTGGGGGCCGGCTGCTGCAGGAAACAGAAAGCCCGGATCCCATGAAACCTGGAATGGTTCGGGCTGGAATGGCTGTGGAATACGGAGAGGATGACGCACGGGCGAAGAAGCACGACAAACAGTGAGTCCAGCCGACACCCAGCACTCCTACTACAACCAAGCCCCCCCCCTCCCCTTGATGTATGTTGAATGAAATGGCTGACCTGAACAGCGCTATGGTGCAAACGATGCGTTGCACGTGAGGGTGGGGACACACCACCGGGCGTAATGGTGGGAATGTGGCGCGCACGGTGCAGGGGATGGTCCACGAGGTTCGGAGCGATGCGGAGCGCGGACCTGCACCCTCGGGTACACGCCGCCACAATCTGCAACTCGAACCGTTGCGATATGCCTTGTTACTAGAATAAGGCTAACCAGTATAACGCATGCAGGTGGTCCCCTGCTGCTGGTCTCCTTCTGCAGTGTAGGCCTATGCAAGGTGCACTGCGTCCCGCCTTGCGTGCCGTAGCAGGTTGTACACCTGCTAGCGTGTCTGACTGCGAAGGCTTCCCGGTGATTGAGGAAGGGAGGACTGACGGTGCATCCATGCGGGTGTTCGCAGGATCGGGTTAGGATGGAATTTACCGGGCTCGTAATTGTGGTTCCGGGCCCTAGGCAGCACCGGAAGAACAATGACGTGATCCAAGAGCGCCTCGTGAAGGAGCTCAAGGAGTTACGCGACGGGCACGCTGACGACAAAGGCACGCCGTTCCGAGTATACGATGGTTACTTTGGCAAGTGGCATGATAAGTTCAGTGTGTTTCTGGTGCTGTGCTACTGTGACACCGTTGCGCGGAACGATCTGGGAAGGTTCGCTCCGGTGGCTGCCAGACGCAACGATTACCTGAGCCTGTGGGAGGGCACCCCCGGACCAACTGGTGGGATGTATTGCCTAGGCTATGCCAAGCCTATCGCACAAAGCTATTTACCGGACGGGAGACGGTTCATGCCTGGGACCCGTCGGTGCTATTAACCCAGGAGGATCACGAGGAACTAGTCAAGCTAACCCAGGAGGGCGCTGATCCCATGCGGACCGGGCGCTACGGTAAGGGTCCCCTGGAGGCCCTGGAATATTTCACCGCCATGTCGGCATACGTGCTGCCTTTCATGCACTGTATGACCTTCGGTGTCGTGAAGAGTACTGTGAAGATGTTCCGCCACAAGGTGCCCAACTGCGATGACACGTGCTACTTCAACGCCGCGCGGCTACAGCAGCTACAGAAGAACGGCAAAGGGCTGTGTGCCCCGCACGACATGCACCGTGAGTACCAGGACGTGGTGCAATATGCAGGTAGGTGTGCTGGCAGGCTTGATTGCAGGAAAGCTGTTCTTCCCATGCATGCGAGATCTACGTGCATTGTGTGCATGGGCCGGCCCGTTGTATGGGTCGACCATTGATTGAACGGTGCATGCATGCTGATGTCGCCCGGAACGCTTGGTTTGTTTGCAGGGAACTACACTATGGAAGACTGGCTCAACTTCATTTTGATATTCAGCCCGCTGGTATTCATGGACGTCCTGGAGAGTCTCAACCCAGAGTTGGACAGGGCTTGGTGGAAGCTGAGGGAGGCTGTGATATATTTCATCCGGCAGGTGTGCGCCGGCACAATCGAAGACCGCGCAGAGGCTCGCGCACAAGCGGAGCTGCGTATGAGGGAGTTCGCTGTCATTATTGAGAACGAGTGCCCTATGAACATGCTGACGCTGAATCTACGCCTAGCCGTGGTACACTTGTGCAAGCAAGAGGAGAAGGTAGGCGTTGCCAGCTCCAACATCGAGCTATGGGTGGAGCGCCTGTTGGGGGAGGCGAAGGGGGTGGTGCCGGAGCCGGTGGGGGGGAAGGCCATCGATTCATGCATCGGTAACGCCTACTTGCTGAAAGACCGTGTAGATGACATGGCCCACTTGTACCCCGGGATCCGGTGCCTTCCAGACTATGTCGCGCACTCGGTGAAAGAGGACGGCCCGGGTTTCCGCGATGACCCGGGGCTCGCGTGTCACTTCATGGATGTCGGTCATCACATCATCCGCGGTGGCGTGGCGGTATCCGCGCTAAGCGCCGATGCGGAAGGAAGGCTGCTGCCGGGTTTGGCGGCTTCCTTGCGTGCCATGCACGGTGAGCGATACGAGCTAGAACGGGACGCCTTGGACGTCCTATGTTTTCCACGAATGCGGCACGGCGACGAGGACTTCACATCCACGATGTACACCAGGGCAGTAACCAGAATCTCCTACAACGTAGCCTTAGCATCCTCTGAAGCCGATGCATTTGAATACGGCCGCGTGGAAGCTTAATATCTGATCTGGGACCCGGCCACACATTGCGCTGTGTGCCGTCTAGCCATGGTGACGGCATACCCGACTATCAAAAACGCGCGCATGAACAGCCGTGCCGTCTTTGTCTTGAACGAGGATGCCAAACATACCCTGCTGATGCCGGCGTCACGCCTTGAGACCAAGTGTATCTGCCACCGCCCTCCGGGATTTAAAATCCCCCTCCACGCCATCTACCTTTGGCCAGGAATGAAATCTGCACGATGCTCAAGACCTTAGCAACGGCAAGCTAGAAACCAGCAGCATGCGTCCTTCCTTCCTTTCTCCTTCGTATTGCTTCTAGTGTGACCTTACTTGCAAAACCCAGGACGGGGCCGGGACTTGCCAAGCCACATACTTACCTACCTAGCATATCTGGTAACAGTTATGTAACATTCCATGCCTGATTGCCACGTGCACTAATCTTGCACACGTGTCCGTATCACAGTGCATCATGCCTGCCACGTGTCCAACCGTGGTCATACCGTGGTAAATTTACCGGTAATATGTGGTAATTTTACCATTGGGGGTCAATTTACCGGTCATATGTGGTAATTTTACCATTGGGGGTCAATTTACCGGTCGTAGGGGGGTACCATGGTAAATTATATACAGCAATGGTAAACAATAATATATAATTACCGCGCTATAAGTAAATGTGGTAAAATCGTGTTGGAAAAGTGCCTGGTTACCAATAGGAAATTACCCACGGGATTTATATCGCCACTATTAGTGTAATGGTGGTAAAACACCAATTTACCACAATTTACCACCAGTTTACCACATTTTACCACCATTTTACCACGTTTATTTCTCAGTGTGGGCCTCCAAACACCCTAAAATGGGCCATAAATCTGCTGGATCTCTCCCATGTAAGCAAATAGTTGCATTTTCGGAAATGTCAAAATATTACATATTCTAATAGTGCAAAAATCTAACATTTCGTTCACAAACATAAGGCAAAATCATAACTTTCCACACCTTACACGATACTTCCACCTTTCCCGTTTTCTTGCCGCCCGCGTGACTCGCGTGGCTACTTTGAAGAGTCAAAAACCAGATTTTTCGAAATTCCTTCAAGGACTATTCAAATTAACCCTAATATTTGTCATTCAGAACCCCAAAAACCAATTTGGCAGACAATTTAATGCTTTCTCATTTTTTTCTCATTTACGCCCGCGTGTCTCATTTTTGCGATATGGTCGTTAGCCGTCGCTGGTCGCCTGGTCATATGCCCGTCCGGCGGCAGCCTTCCACAAAGCCTGTCCCACCCATGACTCGCGGTTCACCACTTGGCCGCTGATTCGCAACCGCAGATGAAGCAGCATAAGGCACGGCGCCGGGGAGAGCGCCACACGCGCCACGCGCCTGATTCGGCGCGGAGCGGAGCAGCCTCCCCGCACCCTTTGTCCCTGGGTCCTATGGTCCTTGCGTGCACGCTATGCACCTATCTACCGTACGCGCACCCTCGCCCATCCCTCCCCACCCACCACTCGCAGCGCCGCTGCTCACCCTTTGGCCGCTGATTCGCAACCGCAGATGAAGCAGCATAAGGCACAGCGCCGGGGAGAGCGCCGCACGCGCCACGCGCCTGATTCGGCGCGGAGCGGAGCAGCCTCCCCGCACCCTTTGCCCCTGGGTCCTATGGTCCTTGCGTGCACGCTATGCACTTTTCTACTGTACCCGCACCCTCGCCCATCCCTCCCCACCCACGACTCGCAGCGCCGCTGCTCACCCTTTGGCCGCTGATTCGCAACCGCAGATGAAGCAGCATAAGGCACGGCGCCGGGGAGAGCGCCACACGCGCCACGCGCCTGATTCGGCGCGGAGCGGAGCAGCCTCCCCGCACCCTTGGTCCCTGGGTCCTATGGTCCTTGCGTGCACGCTATGCACCTATCTACCGTACGCGCACCCTCGCGCATCCCTCCCCACCCACCACTCGCGGCGCCGCTGCCCACTCTTTGGCCGCTGATTCGCAACCGCAGATGAAGCAGCATAAGGCACAGCGCCGGGGAGAGCGCCACACGCGCCACGCGCCAGATTCGGCGCGGAGCGGAGCAGCCTCCCCGCACCCTTGGTCCCTGGGTCCTATGGTCCTTGCGTGCACGCTATGCACCTTTCTACAAGGATATTCACAAAGTAATATACGGCAAGATATGCAATATCAATAATCGCAGAGTTAGTGATGTTGAAATAGGTAGTAAATATAGTGCTGAAGCTGAGCAGTTGCTAAAGACAGCAACCGTGAAAGAGAACCAGTGCATGGCAATGGCTACTAGGGTGCGTGTGACCGAGGGAGTGTTACAGCCAGGCTGTGGTGTGGCGGTGTGTACGGCAGCAGTGTGAACCGGGTCCGTATGCGTGCCCTCCCAATGCATCCCCATCCCAGGCACTGCAATATGGATGCATGCAGTGTCAGGTGCAATTGTGGTGGCTGGGGGGATACCAATGGCCCGAGGCTCAGGCTGGTGGCAGTCGGGGGGTGGTGATGGTGGTGGGAGGGGAGTGGTGGAGGTGGGAGGGGTGGTGGCAGTGTCCAGAGTGTCCTCGGAGATGGTGGAGGCCACTGAGGTGCTGCCGGTCAGGAGGTCAGTCAGGTAGGGCACAGGGCACTGGGTGTTGCAGTCCACGGTGATGTCTGTCTGGACTGGGGCGGTGGCGGTGCTGTCGGCTGAAGCCAGTGACTCAGCTACCTGGTGCTGCCGCTCAAGCTTCTGCTGCTGCTGCCTTGCTTTCTTCTGCTTCTCCTTGTCCCGCTTCCTCTGCCGCTTTGTCTTCTCCCAAGCCGGGTCCTCGTGGTCCGGGTCCTCCCTCAAGTCAGTAGCCGTGACGGTGTCAAAGTACCTGAAGACGAGGAGGGCGGGGGGCTCCAGCTGGGGGAAGGAGAACTGGGTGTCGGGTGGAGAGGCGGAGGGGGAGAGGGAGCTGAAGGGATTGGGGGAGAAGTGGTTGGCCGAAGCCGAGGGGGTTGGGTGAGGTGAGGGGCCAGAGAACTGAGGGATCCAGGGCTTACTGGTGAGGGCGGGCCACTCAGTCTCATCATCCTCCTGGTCTGCCTGGAAGCTGACTGCCTGAGCTGGATGGTGAAACTCAGAGCGGCGGGGGGGCGGGGTGGCGGAGGGGGTGGCTGCTCTGAGCTGTGCAACCTCCTGCCTGAGAGCTGCCAGCTCGGATGCGGTGCCGGGCTGAGGCACCTGTGGAGGGGGTGAGGTGGGGGTGGCGGGGGTGCGGTGGGGGTGGCAGGGGGTGCGGGTGTGGAGGGACGGGGGGCAGAGACATGGTTCACAGATGGAGGGGGGCCGGCCTTTACCCACATGTCGGCCTTCTCAGCCAGTGTGCAGGGACAGCCGAACCTGCCGAGGGAGTGGGTGACGGTCTTGCCGTACTTGTACTTGCAAGAGCGGCAGGGGTGGCCGATGGACTTGTCATTGGGGTCGGAAGGGGTGAACTTCAAGCCGTTCCAGGTGCCAGAGGGGGTGGAGTCCTTGTTGGTGGAGCCGGTGTGCTTGAGCTTGGAGGCTTTGTACAGGGCCCTCTCGTGCTCAATGAAGTCAGATCTGGTGCCGCCCCGTAGTGGTGAGCGGGGCCTGGATGGAGGTGGTGTGGTGGCCCGAGGGTGCGTACCCTTGCCACCCTTGCCCCCCTTGCCGCCCTTGCCATTAGGGTGCTTCTCCCTCGGCTTGGTTGTGTCAGCCGAGCCCCGCCCCCCCTCACGGACTTCCCCCGTCATGGAGGCAACTCGGGGGCGGGATGAAGAGCCAGGGAGCTGGGAATGGTGGGCAGAGCCCTGGGTGTACCATACCTTCCCGATGGCCTCAATGAACTTCTGAAGACCACCGGGGAAGCCAGAGGAGGTCAAGCGGTTGTTCTCCTCGTAGGTGCGGATGACCTCGAAGTACAGAGGGATGTTGAAGAGGTGCTCGGCCGTGTCCTGGGAGGCCCGTAAGATGTCAATGAGGACCTCCTGCTCCTGCTGTCCAGAGAAGGCGGGGTGGAGCTGCCTGTGGTTGCCGATGAGGGTGGCGAAGGTGTTCAGCTTCACGGCGGGGTCCTCGGACTCAGAGATTCGGAGGGCCTTGGCCTTGGTGAGGTTGGAGTTGTCCGTGGAGGGGGGGTAGGTGATCAGGCGGCAGTGCATGTGCAGCAGAAGCAGTCTGCCGTCCACCTGAGCCCGGGGGGAGTCCTTCACAATTTGTGACAACACAATTTGTGTGTTGCCACAAGTGGCCGCAAGTAGAAGTTGAGCTAGAAGGCCATTGGAGATACCGTCGTAGGGCTCGTCCTTCAGTCGGCGTTGAAGGTTAAGTAGTGCTGGGGCGTGGCCAGGTCGGGTCGGGCGGTGAGCACACGGGTCAGGGCGTCACAGAACTTTTTGAACACAATGTCGCCGCCCGCGGTGAGGAAGTTCAATTGGAGTTCACGTTGTTGTTGGTGCTCGTGAATATCCGTGAGGGCATAGTAGGCGGTCTTCAACTGCTTCAGGAGCGGAGTGACGTCAGGGGTGGTGGAGCGGGTGTTGAAGGCGCTGGTGTTGTCGTCCATGATGTGCTTGATCTTGGTTGGAGGAAGTTCTTGCCCGTCTCGATGTTGCAATGGCGTCACCTCTGGAATAGTTTCCAATTCCTTGGTGGTGTCGAACATCTTGTCCGAAGTAATTACGACTGAAGATGGCGTCGAAGATGAAGTAGTTCTACTCGCAACAGTGCGAGCCAGTGAGGTGGCGTTGACGCATTCGTCGCGGACTTTGATTAAGTCGTTGAAGATGGTCTCGTTGAGTTGGTTGATGTCGTTGAGTTCTTCCTTCGTGACGTAATTCTCGTGGATCTCGTCGGACTGAGCAGATGAACGCTGAAATGCTGATCCAAGTGAGGTGACGGTGGTGGCGAGCTCAGCCATGGTGGCGGTGATGGCATGGAAGTCTTGAAGAAGGGCGTTGATGGTGATGGAGATTTCTTCGTTTGTTGGAGATGGGGGAAGAGGTTGACGTGAAGTGAATAAGCGTCGTTGAGCATGTTGTTGACGCTCTTGTGTTGGCGGTTGGGATCCCGGAGTTGTTGTTGGTGTGAACGTAGACATGGTAGACCTTCCAGACCGTTGGTGGCGGTGAAGGCGACGATGTTGCGCAAGTCGTTCTCCTAGGGGTTGAGATGTAGTTTTTCTCTAAGATTTGTTAATTTTCAAAAAAATTGGCCAGCGCTTCCGCGGTAAATGCTCGTAATGAAGCCGAAATCCAAGGCGTCCCCTAAATTCCGGCAGAGCTTGTGATAATTAACGGACGAGTTTTGGCATTGAAGTTGAAATAAAGGCCGAGAGGGCAATCGTAGGTGAATTCCCAATCATAAAAGGTTTTGGCAAGTTAAAATTCACGCCGGCCCGACCTGCGGAGGGTTAGTGCAAGCGGAAAAAGGCAATTTTCAAGTAATTTTTGTTACTGCCAGTTCGATGCGCTTTTGACGGCTAATTTGAAATTCGTTGTGTCATCAGAGATTGCAGTGGTGCGTTGTGGTAAAACATAACCTAATAGATAGTTTGAAACACATATAGGGTAGAATATTCTATATATCCGTGTTTTAATACTATCGCTGTACGCAAAAATATGAGGCTGAAACGGTGATAATATGTCTGTAAAGATATCACATATGAGAGTCTGAGAGTCTAAGTAGCTTATGCTACGTGCGCTGTGTAAGTCTGTACGAGTACGGCTACGGTGATGCTCGAGTACTCTAACACGTGGCTCGCAGTCACTATCGCTGTGACTCGCGGTCTCTGTCGCTATGACTCGCGGTCTCGAGCCGAATAATAATGCAGTCATCTGTCACATGCATCGAGGAATGTCATACAGGGGGCAATACGGTATATCTAGTCCCCCGTGATCGTCTTCGCTTCAAGCATGAATTGAACACCATGCGGGTATCATATGGCTTATTCGATCAGCCGATACTGTTGTTCACCCAATGCCTTCGGGTTCACAACCCAATGGTGGTAACGCTTGAGAAGCGTGGGGGCATTGGCGTATATGAGAGAGCATTGAGCTCGAGCAGGACTTCTGGATATCAGACTGCACTCATACCCACCAAACTCTTGCGCGTGCTATTGTCGTTCAATAATAGCCGTGCCATACATATCGCTCGCATAGCGAGCCCTAACAGTATGCGCGTCGACGAGCGATTTTTGCAAACCATTTGCAATAACGAATTATGTATGTGCGCTGCACTGAACAATTAGTGCGAATAGCGAATCATCACTGTCGCTGATGTATGTCGCTACGGTGGTGAACATTTATGTCGCCGGTATGTATCGCATGGTACGAATGCCATCGCGCGTACGGATCATGCATACTGATGACGATTTAATCATTCGCGCGTCCGTATGTCGCATATCGTACCAGCCCTGCGAATGATAACAACATATATGTGCGATCTGTATACAGTGAACACACCTTGTCGCTGTTATTTCTGACGATATTTATGCGAGCGATATTGCGAATGCGTTCGCGACGGTAATTCCTCGCGCACTCCCGTTCGCTGTTGATTCTGCAGCGGATGTTATTATTCGATATATGGTCGTATATGTGCGATCGCTGTCGCCTGTATGTATGCGCGAACCGGTTACATACACAATATACAATATACAATATATCTATTGCTGCACTGCACACACTTATGTGTCTTCGTTCGTCGCGTGGACGAGTAGAATACCAATGTCAGGGCTCGCTATGCGAGCGATATGTATGGCACGGCTATTATTGAACGACAATAGCACGCGCAAGAGTTTGGTGGTATGAGTGCAGTCTGATATCCAGAATCTACTGCTTGAGCTCAATGCTCTCTCATATGCGCCAATGCCCCCACGCTTCTCAAGCGTTACCACTATCGGGTTGTGAACCCGAGGGCATTGGGTGAACAACAGTATCGGCTGATCGAATTAGCCATATGATACCCGCATGGTGTTCAATTCATGCATGAAGCGGAGACGCGTCCCTTCAGAACAGTTTGTTCTTCAAGAACTGTCTTGCTTTATCATCGAGATGCTGTAATCAGCCTCTCGATGACAGATGTCACTCATGGTGAGTGGATGACAGATAGTATGACTGTACATGTCATAGTCGACCGTACTGACGATACTCGACGACTGTATGTCATTATTATAACATATGACATGACATGACATGACATGACATGACATGACATGACATGACATGACATGACATGACATGACATGACATGACATGACATGGTATGACATGGTATGACATGCATGACACGTATGACATGTATGACACATATGTCATCGGTCATATCCCTGACATAACGCCTGGTAGCCACGTCGGCGTCCTCGTTCGAAGCAGGGTTGGGGGTCGGAATTGTCGGTGTCCGCACCGTCGGGCTGTTCCGAACCCCGTCGATAAGCCTCAGCGAGGCGTCAATGTCGCTGTCCCTCGTGAGGGACTTCTTCGCTCTGGTGGTAACACCCATCTCTCGAAAAGCCTGAGGGAAGGTGGTGTGCATGAGCGCGTTCGGGTGTGGTTGCGGAAAAAATTGGGATGAATCGCTGTGGAGCGGGCGAAGAGAACATGTAAGCGAGGGGCACTCGGAGATGTCGTCGAAGTCGAAGGTGTCGCGAACACCAGCCCAAAACTCAGTAACCAGCGGGATCAAGGCCAGAATAAAACCGAGGATGAACATTGCGTCAACTAATCCAAAACGAGGCGCCGTCCCCATAGCCGCTGTCCTAAGCCGCCCGCCGACTCAGCTCAAACCATAATTCCTAGATGCACCCAAACGCGCCTTCGCGCACCACCTCTCCAAGCGGCCGTTTAGCCAATCATGGCCAAATTAGCAAGTGGGATAAAAGCGTGGATGGGGCCACGACCTACTGGAATATCCTAATTCACTAGATATCAGAAACTCCCGAATTGTGTGGATAAACTCATAAGATAAATAAACCCTAAGCTAGATATACCCGGAACGGTCTCGGACGGTTTCGGAGTCTAGCCTACCTGTGACACAGCGTGTGTCACAGCACGAACAGTCTATAGATCAGTCAACAATCTAGTGTTATTGGCCTAGGAGTCTGTCTGCCCTGCACCGGGACCCCCGGTCAGGGCTGCCTATACAGATTTCAACACCCGCTGCCGTGACCCTGCCTGCTATGAATATCTTTGTGCATAATGTTTCTGCGACTGACGTTAAGCGTGCATCCATCGATATGTGTATGCGCGACTAACTTTTTGCTTACATGCAGGATCCGTGCTCGACCGCATGATGACCCTCGACTAGTCGACCCCTTTCCGCTTGTGTTCATCACTAGACTAGACTCCACGCTCAACGCTCGCCTACAAGATCCTCGCTGCATCCTTGCATATCACTTTAGTTTCATATGCACTTCCGTGTGCGTCCCTCATGTCACTGTACGTTTTCAGATGATGTGTGTGTTTTCCCTAATTCCCCGACCCCCCCGCCATATGCCCCATGTGCAATCCGCGTATGCCCCCTTGTGACACACGCGCCCAATGTGTTTGTTGCTCAACTGGTTGCGTGTGCCGCATTTTGTATGCACTCGGTTACGTTTGTATATCGCATTCGTTTGTTCTGATCTTGTATGTTTTCGTTCCGACGTCTTGTGTGGAGTAGCCCCTGGTGATTTCACTAGCCTGCTTTGCAGGGTTACCGCACTCTCAGGACTTTGTCCCCTTTGCTAGCGTAAATGTTTTATTATCATTATTGGGTTTTCTCGCTCATCACCGCGCACCGGAGATCCCCGCCATGCTTTTGTCCTGTATGTTCTGTTTGCATAATGTATTTGTCTGACACGCATTAGAACATTTTTAGGCATCAGCACAACATTTCGCAGGCACTGCCGGCTTTGACCTAATTTCGGGTCAAAGTCGTTAATGCCACGTGTTCAGGGCTGGGTCACAGGGCATTGGCATTTTCCCAAGTTCGGAAGATCATTCCATTGAATATTGGGGCTGTATTGTCAGATATATAGTCGGTTGTATATATCGGATAATGGAGAATAAACCCCGAGTTAAGGGTTTCGATATCAGAACGGTAAAAGTCTCAGATTGATAAAAGAGATACACATAAATACTAACGGGTGTTTCCCGTCTACTGGTGACGGTCACCCAGCCTACTATAGGAAGTGACAAGTGACAGTCTTTACTGTCGGTGTGTCACATCCAGCACACCACCTAGGGTGGTGACCGGAGCTAGTAGTGAACGAAGCAAACAAACTCCCTACTCAACTTCAGGAGGAAACTGTAGCACAACTGGGGGCCTGTACTCTTGGTCAGGGCGGTCCCAGGTCACAGCAAGATTGTCAGATACTGCTGTTACTTTGCTAAAACCCTAAACACAGCTCAAATTCAGAGAGCCCTTCTGCACATCTAGGAGGCTATACTACAGCTAACTCCCAGGCAGGCACGGCGTGACTAATCCTAGCCACTAGTGGTCTTCGGAGCTGTCTGCCCGGCTCGGAGCAGCGTGACTGTGAAGCAGTTGCCGGCCCCCGGGGCCGGTGATGAATCATTCGTAGAAGAAATTGACGAGTTCTCGATCACGGGAGGCTGCACCGCACCGGGGTGCTGCCAAGTGCTGCCCGATGGTGGAGCCTCGTCGTCTGAAGATGAAGCCGGCGACAGCGGAGGGCCGTCCACAAACAACTCGGCAGGCGGTGGCGGCCCGGGATGCCACGGCATCGGAGCCATGTAGAGGCCCTGCTGCCTCTGCTCCCGCCGTTGGCGACGAGGTGGGATAGCACACGGCACGCCATGAACCATGTCAGTCGGCGAAGCCTCCGTAGCCGGGACCGCCGAGGTAGTCCACGTAGCACCACCGACCGGTGGAGCCGTGCATGTGCGCGCATCGGCACCACCGACACCGGCAACGGCGTGCGGCGCGGCGGCGGCACAAATTACAAAGAGCGCGCACACCAAGGAGGAGGTGAGGAGAGATCTCGCGAACCTCGGAATGCCGTTCCCGCAGCCGTACCGTGGTCGCGGCAGTGTCACCGAGTCACCCTCGTCGCCATCGTCGCTCGTGGCGCAAGTTGCAGGCTCGTAGTCGATCACGCGTTCCGGCTCCCCAACCGCGGAGAGCAAATTCATGCTTGGGGCCGGCTCGTCGGGCACCAATGCAACCCCCGTGCCCTCAATGAAGTCGGCAAACGTGCGTGTGACGGGAGGGCAGAAGGGGTTTGGCGGACCGGTCCAATCGTCTTCGGACTCAACCGACGCGGGCGGGGAGTGTGCGGGTGGCTCCGACACCACCGGCATGTCGGCAGTGAAGGTGTTGATGTTGAATGTGGAAGCTCCAGCCGCGTGCGCCATCTCAGAGAACTCGGCGACGGCGGATACGAGGACCTCACCGCCCTCCTCGCAGAACGAGCACGCGGAGAGATCGGTGAAGACCTCCGGCTTCCCGCCCGCAAGCATGCAGAGGGCGTCGAATTCCACGGGGTCGCTGTTGTCGATGGCGTGTTGGAACTTCGCGGCCAACACGGAGTTCTCGGCCTCCTCGGCGAAGGCGAAGGCCGAGAGTCCGGTCCTGCCCCCGTTCGGGCAGTCCCGGTGCCAGTGCCTCGCCTTCCCCTTAGCACATACCTGATTTTGGCAGTACGGGATTGTCGCACCGCTTTCGCGGTGGAAGGCCACCTTCCGCGAGACGGACTGAGACCAATTCCCCCCTTTGTGGCTACTGCCCGGTGGTCTGGTACTGTCACAAGTACCAAATTGTATGCTTTACTACGGGCACTAGAGGGGGTGTACGAGCCCCATTAAGGTTTCAAAAAATCATTTGGGACCCTTTTGAATTATTGTTGATGCTGAAATTTACTATGATCAACTTTAGGTATGTGTATGCGCGGTGTACTTTTGGGGGGTGTAATGCCATAAAATTAATTAAAAATTTTGGTACTATCACAAGTACCAAGCACGCGGTGACTTGAAAGGGCACTCTAGGTGGCCATGGGGTGGCATGCATAATGTCACATTTCATTATTGGGATGTATTCTAAGTGTTTGTCATGCGTTGTGCCATTTGAATGTCTTTAACGCTCGTCTTGGGATTCGATAACGCCCAAGGGTATGATGAATTGGCCTTTGAGCATGTTTTGGTGAAAAATCCGGAGCGGTTTCATGCGAAAGTTCCATATGTAGAGCCCAGGTACCACAACTTTTTAAGCATGTTAAGGTCTTAAAAAATCGATATGTAGGTTTACTGTCATGTCCTAAACGCTTGTGGGGCAAATCCACGTTATAATATACTTGTTTCATAGTTTTCATGCCACAACCGCACCAGAAAAAAACACCTATATTATGACACAATATAGTATGCATAAACCCAAACCCAAACCTTTATATCTTGAGCTGTATTGAGAACTGTGTGAGCTATAAAGCATTACATCCACTTATGTGGTGTCTCTTGGATAATATTCGAATATGAAAAGTAATAATAATGTACAAAGACAAGAAGGCTATCGTCGACACTTAGTCCGCGTTAGCAACTTTCTGCTTCTTGCTGGACCCAGTTGGGCGCCCACGCTTGCGCTTCTGAACAGGGCGCACCCCAACCATCTGCTGCTGCTGTTCCTCGGAGAGTTCTGAATAGTTTTCAGTCTTGCAAAATATCTTACGGCACTTGGGCACGTGTGCGTGGCCATGCTCCCGAGCGTGAGCCACATGCTGGAACCAGCAAGTCCTCCCTGATAAAGGACTGCAGACAAACGCGGGCACAGCGCGGTCATCATGAGTCACAAGGTGGCACCTGCCACACTTCACCGACGTTTTGAAAGGAGCTTCAGTTTCCTGTCCCTTCGTCACGGTGACTGACTTGCAGCCAGGAACACCACACTTGGCTTGAACACCCTTGGGGAGAGGCTGTGGCGTGCAGTGGTGCTGCATTATCTCAGAAACACTGGCTCCAGAAATATTACTCTGGCCAGCGGTATTCACAGGCACGTGAATATTTCGTGGAGTGGGAGCACTCCCGACGTTGCTGTTCCTCCCTTGCGATGGCGTACCAGCTGTGGAGGGCGAGGTGTTAGCAGGAGCACACCCTTCGCCCTGGCTGCACTGTTTCTCACCAGATTTTAAATAGGGATTATTAAAAAGCTCGTTGCACAGTTTGGAAAAAAAGTGTTGCTGAGGTTGAACCTTTTTGCCCGCGAGATAGGCAGCTTGCATAGCCTTCCCAGCCACGTCAAAGAACTTCCAGCAATTCAAAGCGTTCACCAAGATGATCATCAGCATTTCACCAAAGTCTCTGTGTTCCCAACTCTGGGTCCTCCAAACATCATGCATCGCAACAGTGCCCGTCCTCTGTCTGTTCAGGCCGTCAATGATGTGAAATATTTGTCGCCATAAGGCTACAACGACTGGCTGAGAAACACTCTTATTGGTTATCTTCAACATACCAGGAACGTTTGCGTCTGGAATGTGCGATCTGTAGTGGCGGTATATGCCTGGCAAAGTGGTGCCAACTGAGGACACTAAAAGTAACGGCACCCCACACGCATCCTTCCCCCAACCAGTCGACTTTTTATGCTTGGCATTCATATTGCCAGGCCCTTTATGAGCGACTGCGAATACAGTCTTCGCCGGTCGAGACGTTAGTACCTTTACAGACGTAGGATAGCAAACGTGTTCGCCCTTGCCCTTACTCTGCAACTCCTTCAGTAACCGTTTTTGGGGAAAGAACTTATGAGCGGTTTTCACGTTAAGAATGCTGTAAATACCCCACGAAAGTAGCAATAGGCAGGCTTTCACAGATCCAAACCACGAGTCATCCAAAACGCGATCCCACCGCTCATTACAAGCGTCAAAAAAACGGCGGATGAAAGATAAAGGATCCGTACGGGGTGTATCCTCTGGCGCACCGCAGGCATCAGACGAGTGAGCCCCAACAAAAGGCGATCCAGTTGTATATTGCGGTAGAGAGAATACCGACAAAATATGGTCGAAATCGTGTCGACTCAGTGAGGTCAAGGCTTTGAGGTCGTGTGATGGAAGAATGCCGTCTGGGTCAGGTTCTGTATTCCAGTACTCGTGTCGCTGGATGGAGGCCAGGGTTAAGAAGCATAAAGATCCAAATGCCAAGCCACACAAGAAACAAGCCAACGCTGAGACTGCGCTTGCCAGAAAGAAAAGCGTCTCCATAGCGCGCGTTGCCACTGCTCTGCAGCATAGAAACCCACGCAGGCAGCAGTAGAACAGGAAAGAAGAGCAAGAAATATTTCAAGTATGAAGTCGCCATAATAGGCTTGTCCAATTCGCTTGCATCCCAGCGAAGCTTTGGGCTCCAGGTATCGCAGGAACCGCCATCTTTAGCACGCTGGTCTTCGACGACCTCATCTGCCTCCTTGGTCCACTTGAACCGAAACTTCGAACCAGAGAAAGCCGGAATCTCATGCTCCTCCTCAGACTCTTCACTGTCAGAAGCCAACTCTGGCGTGTCGCCCTCGTCATATTCACCTTCTTTCAACTCGTCCTCAGAGCTGTCGATATCTCCATCTAACTCATCAACCGTGCGCAAAGTATTAGCGGCACCAGCTGTAACTGTAGCGTGCGAAGCAGTTGTGGGGTTCCTGCTTCGTGGAATGACAGGAACAACAGGAAATGGCTCGACGAGATAACTTTTCAGAAACTGTAAGGTGACGTGTGGCAGCTTGATAGACGCCTCTGAACTCTGAAGCTCAATATCTGACAGAGTCTCGTCGCCATCCTCGTAAACAATTTTCCACCGATCTGTACTCGCTGCACCAGAACCCTTGAAATATTCTGTCACATGGCCAGTGAAGAACTCGGGAATATTTTGCGCCCGACGCACTGAAACTTTTGTCCACTCTGCGTTAAAGCTTCCTGCTGGGACCTTCACGGCTTTGTCGATAAGTTCGGACGCATAGAACGAGCGGGGGCAAGTCGAAGAAAGCATAGCGAGACTAAACTAGGGTACCTAGCGTAGGTGGTTGATCGATGTTTGTCACGGCGGGGGTAACACCTCACATACAAAATTCAAGCAGTCTAAGCATACCCTGCCATTTAAGCTGAATTGAACACGTGCTCAGGTCAAAGCATTATGGCAAGTGTAAGCTTTTGTAAGTGTCCGTACCATTCGCGGCAATACGTACCCATTATCAATTCAAACCTTCCCAAACCCTAACTGACCCTGGGATCAATAAGGGGCACCCACCTGTAGGGTGGACGTTTAGCCTGAAATTTTCAACGAATGGTACTATGCCAACCAACCCATGCTCACATCCATCATTGGCCATGTTATACAGCTTCAATTTGAGCTATCGCTGGGTTGAATAGAATCCCAAGTCTGTTCAAAAAAAAATTCGAAAGTAGCGCCATGATTTCGAAGACAAGTGAGACACCACTGTGTAACACAAAACTCCACCTTGTTGGCAATATGCATCCACTGGGAGGGCTACACGTAACCTATGGACCAATGGGGCATAAGACACCTCAGTTTGGGTCGTTAAGGTAATGGTATATCATGGATATCGCCATCAGGATGGAGGAGGACATCAAAAAAAATTCTAGCGTTTTGGTACTTGTGACAGTACCAGATTCGATTCTGGTACTATGACTAGTACCACCGGGCAGTAGCCATTTGGGGAGGGGCGAGGCTGCGAAACGTGTCTTGACCCGGCGGTCCGGTTTGTCCGCGCGAGGGGTAAATCCCCGCGGAGACGGTTCGGACTCGGCGGTGACGAGGAAGGTGGCCAATTGCCTCTTCAAGTCGAGCACCATTGTCCGCAAGTCCGCGATCTCACTCGCCGCACCCGACCCATCAACGTCCTTCTCCATGAAGTGCGTGCCGTGGGAGTACCGGTGTGCGGATGCGGTGGCGGTGCCCGCCCGCACGTGCTCGCCGTAGCACTCCCGCACCCACTGCTGAATGGCGAGTAGGTCGTGGGCGGCTCGTTGGTCGTGAAGGAGCAAACGGGACACCACCGGCTGGTAGAAGGTGGCGTCGAGGGCTTTGATGAAAAGGGACTTCACGTCCTCGTCCTGGAGCGTCGACCTGGTCCTAGCAGCTTTGAGCGCGGCGTTGAAGTCCTCAATGGGTCCATGAGGGTCCACGCCCGCAACGATGCGGACGGCAAACATGTCCGCTTGCCCCTGGAAGGGGTCCCCGACCGGGATCATCCGACGGGCGAACTCGAGTAGGACACGCTTACCGTCTGCTGGGAAGCTGGCGCTGGACGAGTCCAACCAGTCCGCCGCGGGCGACGAGGGGTCGATCAGCAGCTCGATCGTGGAGAACAACAAATTGTTGGCCTCCACGCGGACGGCCAAAGTAGCGTCGTCCAGCGTGAAGAGCGGGAGGAAACCGGTGTCCTCGGTGACGAATGCTGCCTGCAGGGCAGAGACCATCCTCGTGAAGATGGCCGCCGCGTGGGGCTCCGCACCGGAAAATCTCCCCTCTTTGCCGTCGAACAACTTGCGCTGGACGTGCTTCGCCACCTTCATGTCGAAGTGCTCCCGCTGTAAGGTGCGCACCGATGCCAGAAATGTAGCACCCGCCGAATTAGCGGCCGGCTGTGCCGCTGTCGGGGTCGCGGGTGTGTTGGCATGCCTGGCAGCAACGGAGTCAAAGATTGTGCTTAACGTGCGGCGGCGATGCGCCATGCTAGCCGTTGATCTAGTAGAAGCAACCATGATGAAGAAGACTACAGGGGTGGAGTGAGGCAAGAAGACGTGGGGAAAAAATGCGGTAGTCTTGGGCGGCCAAGAAATGTGGTGGGTCGTCGATACGGCTGCCGTGAGAGAGCAGAAATTTTGAGAAGTCGTGTGGTAGATGGCGGCCGATACGAAACGGTGTGGTGACCAACCAGGATGCGTAAACCAATCCAACGTTAAATCCCGTAGAAAAAAATGTCCTCAAAGGCCTTCAGCTAGCCGTAAATCAACCCACAAAACTTAGGCCATACCCGCGACTGCCGGCACTCCCACGCGCGGAGCGCCTCACTCCATCCCAAGCGTCCGGCTTTAGCCAATCATCCTCGCGGTGTCGCAGTGGCTAAATAAAACGTAAGTGGGGCCAAACCTGTCAGATATATAGTCGGTTGTATATATCGGATAATGGAGAATAAACCCTGAGTTAAGGGTTTCGATATCAGAACGGTAAAAGTCTCAGATTGATAAAAGAGATACACATAAATACTAACGGGTGTTTCCCGTCTACTGGTGACGGTCACCCAGCCTACTATAGGAAGTGACAGGTGACAGTCTTTACCAAGGGGGGGTATCGGCTGGTACGAGGCACTATTAGTTGTTTCCGATAACCACCAAACACTAATTAGTTGATATTGATAATAAAATCTGGCTATTAGTCAATACCGATAATCTCAACTTAAGTTATCAGCCAATACCAATAATCACTGACAGGCTATTAGTTGATAGCAATATTCTGATATGCCTAGAAAAATGTATCCGTTAATACCAATAAACTGATATACTAATATATCGGATGTTTTTAGACACTGGTCGAATGCTTTCCAGCTATTGTTGTCTACAACTTTCTAACTAGTGACTGCTATCGCAACCACTTTTCACCGATCAAGAGTTAGCACTCTTGACTATCACACTACACACTTAGTCTATCGCAGCCATCAAGGAGTGCTCTATTGCGCCTTCCTTTAGACTTTTCCTTGCGACCAGAACCACGTCCGTGTGATTGCTCTTTCTGCGCTTTGGACCTCGGGATCGACCCATAATGGTAATCACTATTAGTTGAAAATAGTTGAAAAATAGTTGGACAAATTAGTCATGGAGGCTGGCACGGGCCATCTTATTCTTACATATGCGTCGAAGTTCGAATTTTGGATCCTCATGGATCGAGCCTTTCGAACCATGTCAATGACCACTTTCCGCTCTCATTGGAGAGGCTATAGGCCGCGGACGAATGAAACCATGACCCTATGTAACCAAAGGATCGATTCCTGTCGATATTCAAATATTCCGATATGTCACCCAGAATGTATATTAGCTAATAGTAATAAGTGCTGACATGGCATCAGCCAATATTGATATTACGTAAAGAGGTATTAGTTGATATTGATATTTCGATAACGGGAAAAACTGGTATCGACTAATAGGAATAATGCCGATATATCGATATATCGGTTATCGGAGATATCGATACCCTGCCTTGGTCTTTACTGTCGGTGTGTCACATCCAGCATGTATGGCCCCAATATTCTGAATATTGGTGCTGATCAGCACCAATATTCAATGGAATCTTCCGAACATTGGGAACACGTCAATGCACTGTGACCAATCCAGTCCTGAACACGCGGCCGCCTCACTTCCACATCAGCATTTCACCACAAATATAGCGCTCAGAATTGCTGCTTGCGTGGCACGTTTTCATTGGTCCAAACCATATGTGCCATAAATATGTGGTCCAAGGGTACCAATCAATATTCAATGTATTTCGATACGATGTACCAAACTCCTATCAATAAATAAAAATTAATAATCGAAATATCGATAGTATTGAAGTATCGAAATATCGATAGTTTACCATGCCTTGCTTCGCGGGAGCCAAAGGCCCAAAGCCCCCAAACGTTTTCCAACTTTTTGTTTTGAAATTCAACAGGTGCGGGGGGCTGCTGACGCTGAGAGCATGGAGGTTTAAGGTTGATTCTGTTTTTTGTTTTCCAAAAAAAAAAACACGGAATCAACCTAAACCTCCATGCTCTCAGCGTCAGCAGGATTTGATACCAAGCTATTAATTCAAAGGGTAAATTAGCGTTTGAAACTTTGCTGATATCAAAGGCTAGCCGATGCCAGGTGATTACGAGGAAGCCGACGAATCGGCGGAGGAATTCGTGAATTCGGCTTACGAAGCTTTAGATCCAGTTGACGGAACGCCCCATGACGAAGTTTCCGAAGGTCTCGTCGACAGTGACACGGCTCAAGAGACGACGGTAGTAGAGCCTGAATTCCTCTTATGTCCTATAACCAAGATTTTATTTCAAGACCCTGTTTTCGTGCCTGGCAGTGGGTTTACGTATGAAAGAAATGCGTTGTTGCATTTTTGGAGCGTGAAGTACAATCCTATCAGAGATCCCAATACCAACATTTCCCTGAACAGTCGTGAAGTCTACACGAACTGGGACAAACGGCGAGAGGTTCACTCCTTCCTGGACTCGCACCCAAATTACATACCTCAGGTTAATCATCCTGTTGCGCGCTTTACTTTTCAGTTTTCAAAAATGTTTGTTTCCGTTTATATTCGGCATCACACGCGCAACAAATGCAGGGTTGGTCGAGTCGAGACGTTCCAGCTCCACAGAAAACTCCTGCCGGGTCAGCTGGGCAAGGTACATACGGGATTGGTGAAAGCTGGACCAAAGTAGCTGGTGTCGTCGGATTGATATTCATCTCAATTTTAGCTGGTACAGGCTCCTTCGCTGGATGGTCAGAGCTCAACTCGGGAAACCCCCATGAAGGTAAGCGGACGTATTGCCACAGACTGCCTTAGCAACTCGCAGTTCCGGTTTCGCCCATCGCGAACATAGCTGTCGCAGCAGTCATTACGTTGCCTCAGGCTGCAACCGACTTAACTTTTGTAATCAAATAGTTTCCCCTTGACGTAAGCGTTTCTTTGTCTACCCTACGCTTCGAATTCTGAACGTGATGTTATACGGCATCATATTGCAAACTTAGAATCACATGCTTGTTCTCCTTGGAAGATCCTCGAGACCGCGTCTCGCGCAGTAGCACATCCACGTCCGCCACCTTGACCGACTCGGAAGAAATAGACCCCACCCCTCTCGCGCCCTTCGGCAGCCGAGTTCTGGTGCGTCCAGGCGTGATCTCGACCTCTTGATTAGTGTCGCTTGAGGCGCAAAGTCCTGCTGTGGTGCCCGACTTTTGGTAGGCAACCTGCGCCCCTTTCGAACATTAGACCTTCAAAGGTTACTGCGTGTTTCTCGCTCTTAGGGCGACTTGCCGGATAGCGGCACTGCCGCTTGCTGCGCCTAAGCTGACCCAATGCATCTTAAGAATGGAATGGTGTAAGAAGTGCGGGCACGGCAGCACGCCACGCGGTATGCGAAATGAAATTACGATCCGTACTATTCACAATGTGCTCGGATGCGGGTGGTGAAAGCTCCAGCGGTGGTAACACTAGTCCCCAGACATAAATGTGGGTCAATGTGGGTCTGGTTCCCTAACCGAGCGAGGAACTGGTGCTGTGCTTTTGCCAGGTGGAACGTGGGCCTCACTCCTTAAATATCACGTTCCCCCCAGTGGGCCTCGACAGTGCAGTACTCGCGCAGAGTGCCTTCGCGGTGTTCTGGACCGGATTCACGGGCGTGTGGACGACCACCGTGGTGGTCTCAGGTGATCCACCCTTTACGCCATGTCAGCACCCCTTTCGGAGTGCTCGTGGGGGTCTCAGGTGATCCCCCCTTTGCGCCATGTCAGCACCCCTTTCGGAGTGCTCGTGGGGGGGGTCTCAGGTGATCCCCCCTTTGCGCCATGTCAGCACCCCTTTCGGAGTGCTCGTGGGGGAATCAGGTGATCCGCCCTTTGCGCCATGTCAGCACCCCTTTCGGAGTGCTCGTGGG
>LGRX02000168.1:23659-52691 GCA_001247695.2 Cymbomonas tetramitiformis
CCCTTTGCGCCATGTCAGCACCCCTTTCGGAGTGCGCGTGGGGGGGGTGTCAGGTGATCCCCCCTTTGCGCCATTTCAGCACCCCTTTCGGAGTGCTCGTGGGGGGGGTCTCAGGTGATCCCCCCTTTGCGCCATGTCAGCACCCCTTTCGGAGTGCTCGTGGGGGGGGTCTCAGGTGATCCCCCCTTTGCGCCACGTCAGCACCCCTTTCGGAGTGCTCGTGGGGGTCTCAGGTGATCCCCCCTTTGCGCCACGTCAGCACCCCTTTCGGAGTGCTCGTGGGGGTCTCAGGTGATCCCCCCTTTGCGCCATGTCAGCACCCCTTTCGGAGTGCTCGTGGGGGTCTCAGGTGATCCCCCCCTTTGCGCCATGTCAGCACCCCTTTCGGAGTGCGCGTGGGGGGGGTGTCAGGTGATCCCCCCTTTGCGCCATTTCAGCACCCCTTTCGGAGTGCTCGTGGGGGGGGTCTCAGGTGATCCCCCCTTTGCGCCATGTCAGCACCCCTTTCGGAGTGCTCGTGGGGGGGGTCTCAGGTGATCCCCCCTTTGCGCCACGTCAGCACCCCTTTCGGAGTGCTCGTGGGGGTCTCAGGTGATCCCCCCTTTGCGCCACGTCAGCACCCCTTTCGGAGTGCTCGTGGGGGTCTCAGGTGATCCCCCCTTTGCGCCATGTCAGCACCCCTTTCGGAGTGCTCGTGGGGGTCTCAGGTGATCCCCCCCTTTGCGCCATGTCAGCACCCCTTTCGGAGGGCTCGTGGGGGTCTCAGGTGATCCCCCCTTTGCGCCATGTCAGCACCCCTTTCGGATTGCTCGTGGGGGGTCTCAGGTGATCCCCCCTTTGCGCCATTTCAGCACCCCTTTCGGAGTGCTCGTTGCGGCAAGGATAAGGGAAGACACTCGTTGACCAAAATAAGTACTGATCACCTTTCTCCCGTTGTGTGCTCCGATCCTACGGGGGTAGAACAAGACTTGCTGCTCAAGTGATGGGTCCATCCCAATACTGCAGTATGGTTTCTTGATGGATGCGGTGCTGCGTTGTGGCAAGCGACACACACCTGATGTGTGTGTGGTGACATTTGCTTGTCTTTGATGTGGCTGGCCAGGGGCTCCGATCTTGATGGCTGCATTTTCACTGCCTTTCTGGGCAGCCGGGGCCGATCTTGGGAAGAACGCCCTCAGGCCCGCAGTTCAGTGGACAAACATCACGTTCGATGAATTTCAGTTTCACCTCACAAGCTCAGTCTTTGGCTGGAAGCACACGAACGTCAAAGGGCTGATCAGGGACCTCCGGTGCGTGTGCCTCAACACTGATCAGGGACCTCCGGTGCGTGTGCCTCAACACTGGTGCGTGTTTCCTTAGTTGTGCTGCATAAGACATGATTCAGCGGTTGACTTGGGTGTTCACTCGGGAGCAAGGCAGCACGGCAGCTTTGAGCCACCTTGTGAGGCAACGAACAGACCTTCAAATGGGCGCCCAAAATGATTCAATTTCTCTGCTTCTGAACACTAGTTGGTTTGAGCACTCAGATAGGTTCGGGCAGGTATTGGCCCACCGGAGGGCGGCTCGAAGAGACTGTGGTTGTCTGAGGCTATACATTGGGTATTGGCTAATGGAACGCCTGGCCCTGTCCCGCTGGCATATGCCTGTTTCAACCTGATAATCGTGGGGCTTGTAGGGTCGGCTTGGTCGTCAACAGGGCGGGCTAAACGACTATGACAGGGCCCAGGCAGTTGGCGAATCTCGCACTTGATTTTCATTGTGTGAGTGGTTTTGGTTAAAGAGAGGCGTATCTTTAGCGCGTTCAGCCGTTCACATCTTTGACTATGACGGGCAGCATCATCAAGGCATCCATCAAAATGAGCACTGCTTCACCTTTGTCACACCTGACTGGTCACTTCCGTGTTTGGATGTGTCATAGGAAGGCTAACGTGATGGCTATGGACACGCTAAGCTCTCATATTGAGCAATTTGAGCTCCAAGAAGGGTTGGCAAGCCACTATTTCGGACATGGAGTCAAGCCTCTCGAGCAAGAATATATAGTTGGTGTTATCAACCAGTACATTAATGATCATCGACATGAGCTGTCAGGTGCAAAGCTACGTGATGTGACTGCAAGTAGCACGGTTTCACAACCAGATCGCATTCGATCACGCCTGTAAGGTGGGACACACGATTGGCTAGGCTTCAGACCTGAAGAAGAGCCGAAGCAAGACTTAGAATACTCGTGCCATTGTTTGTTTTAATAAAAATGCTCCACATGTCATCGATACTTTTTTGCCAGGTATCTTTTCGTTCCTCCTTGGAGCAACTACTTTTATCACGATGCTTTTAACCCTTGAAGGAAGGTGACCTAGAGTGGAAAACTTTGCGAGGCCATAATATGTCCCCCATGAAGGGCTTGCATCAGTTCGGTTACCCCGAGCTTACTGAGATGATGAGGAAGTATTCAGCTCCGTCGGGTGGCTGCATGATTCCACAGCTCCGTCGGGTGGCTTACTCGAGTCCTTCGAGACAAAGGACTCGAGTAAGCTAAGCGTGATTTGGGTTAAGCCCTTAAGCTGGAGCGACATTCGCTAAACCTCCAGACTATACCACACCAAATAAGGTACTCACGGCACACCCGAACTTTTTGGTCAGTGCGGTAGGGTAGCTTTCTCGATTCCCATGGCACAGGTGGCGAGTTACTCTATACAGCTAGGCGTGCATGCTTGGGGTTGATCCCAAGACGAGGTGGTATTCGCGGACCTCCATGCTCCCACACCAACGTGTGGACACGCTTGTAGCCTACCATTTCTAATGTGACCGGCGCAGGTAAAAGTACTAAAATAACCCTGCAAAGCCCAAGTTTTACGATGCCGCAAACAAGAACTAAGCGCAAATAAACTTCCAACCAACCCAAAATACTCTTTCCTCAGATAAGGGCAGAGGTTGTAAAAATAAGCTCACCTCGAAAACAGACGAAATCTTTTCGGAAGAGGCACGCTCTGCCATCATACCCGAAAGTCGGAAAAATAGTCTGTTCGGCCGAAAAACGTCTTCTTAGCCATACATGCATGCCGGCGACAAAAATAAAAGTTTTACAGCGTACTACGTTTACAAAATTCTGGGCGCGTCGGGGGTTTAATAGTGCCTATATGCTCGGTCTGCATATTTTTGCCGAAAACGAGGAATCGAGCAACATATGATCCTTAGCAAAATCATTAAAGAACGTCTGAAAAACTGCCAACCATTGTAGGCCCTTGAAAAACAAATTGCAAGTTTTCTCACGAAGTTGAAAACAAGCCGGTACTTGGAAAACTAGCCACGGCACAATCCCGCATCTATCTAAGCGTCAACGCCATTCCGTGTCTCGCAAATCCTCAGAGCCATAAATAAACATGTTTTACAAAAAGAGTATTGAAGCAGCAGCGTGTTTTGTGCTCTGAAAATCCGAGAACTAACACCGTAAATCGGGGATTGGTAAGTGAGTTACCGTCCAGGCTGCGTACTGTGTCATATGTGATGTGTATCTATTCGAGTATACATCAGAATATAATCAAACACGAACACCACATATACGATTTTTAATTAGTTTGAACTTTTTCAACTAACATATAATTGTTGTACACATCCCACATATTGCCATTAAAAGAAATGAAATAAAGGAAAGCCACAATAACTCTCTAGGACAGTCATATCCCATAAATTAGTAAATTGTCAACCTTGCAATAGAAGTGGTCATGCTGGAGGCGATAAACTCAATGTACTTGAGCAATTGGATGCAAACACGGCTCCTCAATGGCATGGGGGACGATAGTTTCCCTCACTATCACGTCCATGCAGTGGGGTATCCGCCTTAGTATCCTATGCGGCTGCCACGCTGAAAGAATCACGCAGAGCCCGCAGCGATTTGCCACTGAATTTAAACTGAAAGGGCACAAAAAGCACCACCAAAAAGTGAGATGATTCCATATTGCAAGCATCGGGCTGTATCTGGGACAATACTCCAACTCTGGTTATTCTCGACATCTTGAGCATAGGGGACACATCACAACAACGTGTAGCACATAAGCTTGATAAGCTTGCTATTGCACTTATATAATTTGAGTTGAATCTGAAAAAACAGTCATCACTCAAGCCTAGTGACAATGCCATAGAAAATGCAGCCCTCGGCACATTCAGTCACTTCAAGTGCCATTGAATTTGGACAGTTGCCCTCAGACAAATGCCACCCCTATTTAAATCGCAGTTTGCACAGTGAACAAGAAATGCAATGCAACTGCCAGCAATAGTCCAGCCAAACAATCTCTCAGCTAAAGGTATTATCTCACCTTCCTGCCAAACCATCCATCAGCTACTGAAAGTGTCGAAACGAAATTTCCCTCAAGTAAAAATAGTCTCGCATCCTTCAATTCTAATTTGTGTCGTTGCCAATCGAGTTCCATATACTTCAAGAGCAGAGTCGTACAATGTCGACCTTAGGTCTGGGTCCATACTTAAGCTGGAACGTGGGTACGATTACACGGCGGGTTCAATCTAACGCGGTCATGTGCTAATTGGGTAATAGGGAAGCTCACCGATTCAGCAGCCGCCAAAATTGTCATCACATACAATTTCCCATCAATTACGCATGCAGAGAGCATAGTGATAAACTCAGGCAAACATTGCCCCTGCATCATATGCGTAGCCACATCAGAACATGTCTAGGAAATCGTCTCCCATCTGGCATTTCCTTTTGCTGCAACATTAGGTAGAATGCGACATCTTTCTTTCACCATAATCTGTGTGCAGCAGCAACCAGGTGTGCTCCCTATGAGGTAATGATGAGGTAATGCGCTTGGGACTGGTGGCACCTGGATAATTTGCTTCTCGGGGGCGCACGTGGCCGGCTCAGTCACAAGATCCCATTGGTAATACATAACACCATCTGCGCATCAGAATGTGAACTTAGGTAGCTGTTAGCGGGGACACGGCAAATAGCCGGCAAGGTGTTTCAAGGGAATAGGCTGCACAAAACACGCAGATCCTTGTCTCCGCACATCAGGAGCCACGGATTGACAGAAGACCCATAACATTTCTATCATAGATGTGGGCCATTCATCAAACCCTACTCCCACTGCCGTGGCAGCTCTATCATCAAGCCCTACTCCCACCGCCGTGGCAGGTCCATCATCAAGCCCTACTCCGACCACCGTCACGACAGGCCATTCATTATGCCCGAACCCGCGCCCCCCAGCGGGTGATTTGAGCCTCTTCTGGGTACCCTCGAAGGTAAATTGAGTTTTCTGCTATCTCACGGCAAAAAGGGAGAGGGCATCCACAGCGATCGCACATGGCACCAGCGCACTCGTCCCTTTTTGGGTTTTGGTCGTCTTCATGGTTGAGCCCCACCCCTTATGGCTGCTCACCACCCCTGATGTCTGCTCCCAACCTCTCTGGGTGGCGGTGCCTCAAGTCATATGCATAGTGGCATATGCCAGCGGCGCGCCGGTGCTTTCAGGTCTCGTGCACCAAAGTACTAGGTGGCAGCAAAGCTTTGGCACAAGCGCGCTGACAACTGGGTCCTCGAAAGTAGCTTGCATATAGTAGCGGCTCACTGGTGCTGTGATGGAGATAGGGAGGCAAGCAGTATATCGGGCGTGTCTACCCCTGGTGGAGAAAAGGACAAGGGTAAACCGGGAACGGAGTACTTTATACATGCTGGGGTATGGGAGAGCACGCGTACCTACAACTTGCTTCTTACCTCCCAGCAGATCCGCCCTGCCACCAATGTGAAGAGGTTACAGTTGTTTCGATTCAAGTGTGCCGCAGCACAAAGTGAGCCGCGCAACGTCAAAACAAGGGTTCAGTACACTGCATCTTCCTCTTCCTTTAGCTTTTGGTTTCTGCACTGTGGAAAATGTTTGTGTTTCAGCGGGATGACACCCCTATGCTATGTCATAAACGGCACCCTGAAAGTTTGCCTGATTTTCAGGCAGGAACAATGCTTTCATCTGGGCATCTCCTGCAGAGCCCGTCAATGGCGATCTGCAGACACGTTCTATGTGCAGAAACGCTGAACTTGGAACCTTCAGACTGGTGTGATATTTGCTGTATCACATCCAAGCAAAGTAGCTGCCAGGCAATACAAAGAAATTCGTTTGCAAATGTCCACCCCGCAGGGCAGACAGCATGCTTTTGGACAAAACGACGGAGGTGAGAGGCTCGCAGGGCCGAGGTGCCACTCACTTCGCGAGTTCTGCCGGCACCGGCAGAGACTTTGCCACCTTCACATTCTCCAGTCGTCCAAGGTCCGTCATGCTATTCAGCTTTGTGTCTATGGCCACTATCTCGATACTATCTGCTCCGTTGGTACACACAAGCATTGCATAATTGTGTCAAATACTGTGGAGTTTGCTTGCGAACCTTTCAAGTGAAATGTTGCGGAGTATTGCTTGCAAACCTTTGTACTCACTTTGTACTCACTTTCATTCGCCTATACCAGATCCAACTAATCAACCTTGGCTGGCAGACTCCAAAACCAGGTCTCCAACTTGATGCCAGGTCTACAAGCCTCGACTGCACCTCGTGCAAGAATATGCCACTTATTTTGAGACTGACCAAGCTAAATGGACTGCAACTATTTAGTCTCGACTGGGCGCCTCGTTGGACAGCGTCCGAAAGGTACCAGTTTTATCCACGTTTGGAAAACTCTATCTCTTCGGGGCCATTGCGAGGGCCGCAACGAACCTACAGCCCGGCCGAGGACGGGATCCTTCCAGCCCGAGTCCCCCTCGGCACTCCAGAAACCCGGAACCTGGTAGGAGGCGGCGCCAACCGTCTGGCAGCCCCGCACACAAACCAACAGATCAGTAAAATATCATCCCAAGAGGCAAGCAAGGGGCCGTGCTCAGTGCTAAAAGAATACCATCCCAAGAGGCAAGCAAGGGGCCGTGCTCAGTGCTTATCACACGGGGCAGGTCCTACCTTGGTAACGAAGGGCTTGATTTCTTCGTTAGAGATGACCTTCCCCTTATCGTCGAACTCAGGGAGTTTGACATCTCCAGCCTAGTTCCCAAGCAAGAGTAAACGAGGGTGGTCATCAGAGAACTATGGCAACGGAGCTGCAAGCCGTGTGAAGACGACACTTTAAGCGCAATCCGGTGTGTAGCGCGCGACTTTACAAGCCCATCCTCAGTCGATCAGGAACAGTTCTTATATCAATAACTGAACACCCAAGCGCTGAGTTAAGTGCGGAGTAAGAGACGTGTTGTGGCGTACGTATCCATCATCGTCGTCATCGTCGTCGTCGTTGTTCTCATTCTCGGCCGCAATCGAACAGTTGTTGGAAAGGGGCAAGCTCAGAGCCAGTCCTAAAAGGGCAGTCCTTCGCTTGAGGCCTGCGTCAAGTACCTTAAGGGCAAAAGTGTATGCATACAGGCTCAGAACGCCTCGTTTGGTCAGTCTACTCAAATAATCCAAATCTGCAGGAACTGGCTCCTCACTTTGTTAGTTGCGACAAACGTGGAAAAAAGTGGTTTGAAAGACACCAGTCTACAAAGAGCCAACACGAAATAAAATTCTTCACCCGATTATTCCTAAGCATCAGCTATGCAGCCGTGACTTTTTCAACACATTTATCTAACTTGCTCAAGTTATTACGCGGGTGTAGAGCGCTCTGATTTCCAAAGCATAGATCACGCCTAAGCCAACGCGTCCCAAATCGTGTCCCGAGAACAAGGAACGACGTGTACATACCGCAGGATGATCGATAGATGCGTGCACAGTTCCACCGGTCTCCGCCTTGTGCACAGCGCGAGCTGCAACTATTACAATAGCGGAAACAACTTGTTCGGCCGTCAGTACGTTCGAAGCTTAAGCAACCCAGCCATAAGATACCAGGACAAAGCATATTTCGGACAAATAGAAAGATATCGGGAATCTTAGATTCGAAAGTCAACCCAACTTGTGGACAACGACGACGTGACATATGCTAAGCCCGTGCAGATGTTGTGCGAAGGAGACACGCACGTGTGACGAACCCATTTACAGCAATACAAGCTCGCCGTAGCAACTTGAGCGGAGGGAGCTGTTGAGATGATACCTGATTTTCTGGATTTAATTGTCGTCCTCACTGCATGTTTTGCAGCCACAGCGGTAGCTTGCAGAGTTGAAACGTGTATGTGTAAAGTAAAGGCCATCGCCAAGGCTGTATGGCACGGGAGGTTATACGAGTGGTCTTGTGACAATCAACTGTTCCTCGTAAAGGAAGTGTGAAGAAAAAATCCGGAATGTAAGAAATTAAGAATACTGTGTCCAATCGTCTATAACTATATTAGATGTTAGTTGGAAGGGAGAGTCGTACACGGATTGTCTGCTTGGTAGACTAGACAAGCGTGGAGAGTGCGTGGAGAGGGGGAATATGTTTCGCAAGATGTTTCACCTCATCGAGAAACTTGTCGACTTGTACTTGTTGATGACGTCGGCAAAAAATGGAATAATGCGCGCGACACGTTGAAACACGTCAGCATCGGCATTCGGAGTGTCAATATCATGGTCATCGCCATGGCATGGCATGGCATGGCATGGCATGGCATGGCAATATCATGGTCATCGGCATGGCATGACCGGCATGGCATGGCATGGCATGGCATGGCATGGCATGGCATGGCATGGCATGGCATGGCAATATCATGGTCATCGGCATGGCATGGCATGGCATACGGCGTCTTAGGTCCAATTTTAATACTCACGTTTTCAAAAGACGTCATATTGGTGTATTCACGGAGACGGTGAAATAAATATATATGTGAGGAGGAATATATATATATTCATCTGTCTACTGAAATGACAGAAGCTGGCCAGTGCAGCAAGCCGCTAGGTCACAAACTCAAACTAAGATGAGATAATAAAAAAGAGACATGCGGGTTTTATTGTCTGAGCTTCATACAGGACCTGATATTAGACAGTAGCTGATATTATACAAATGGCTTCAGTCATTGAGAAAAGCACACCGAATGCTGGGAGCGGTAGAAAAGGAAAAGGACTTGGAAGCAATAGAATGCCTCATCAGCACCATACCCTGCGACAGTCTTCGTAGGAAGCCACAGGAAACGGCCGAGGCATGGAGTAACAAACTTGAGGCGAGCCTGCCAACAGTCACAAAAGCATTCCAAGAGAGCAGACTCAAGGACATAAGATACTGGAAGCTCCGGGAGAAGGAAGAGATGCAATATTTGTTTGCAAAGAAGGTTTCAACCTTCTTGGACAGGGCCTTAGGAAACAAGAAACGAAGAAAGTAAGGGACGGAAAAGGGTGCAACCCCAGAATATGACGACAAAGGTGAGGTACCGCCCACAGCAAAGGAAAGGAAGCAAGCCATCTTAAAAGAATATAAAGAAAACAAACTCTTCTCCACAAGACCCGAAGCACCCAAGCACCTACCGCCATGGTTGAAATCGATCTTAAAGAACAACCCCAAACTACCCCAGCAGAATGTCATTGAGCAGCTAGCAGAACCTATACTTATGAAGGAGCTGGAGGCAGTCTATGGATCATGTGGAGTATCCACAGCCCCAGGCCCATCGGGAATGCATTATGCACAATGGATACAGGGACCCCAAAACCTCCAGGAACTCATACTTGAAATGTTTAACAACATCTTGAGAACAGGCTCTTTTCCAAAACTAGCAAAAGCGGGCTTCATTCAGCCAATCCCCAAAGATCCGAACAAACCATGCACATCAAGTAATTCCAGACCACTCACCATGCTGGAAACAGGCATGAAGTGCTGAAATCTGTATAGGCAGCCCTGACCGGGAGTCCCGGTGCAGGCCCCTATGACAGATTCCTAGGTAGCCAACACTGGACCTGTGACTGATCCGTAAGCCCGTGCTGTGACACACCGAGTGTCACAGGTAGCTAGACTCGAGACCGTTCCTCGGAATTCACGGCCGGGAATTTCAGATTCATGGCCGTGAATCCTGACTCCGTGACCGTTCCGGGTATATCTAGCTTAGGGTTTATTTCTTATGAGAGTTTATCTATATTGGTTCACTGACTGTCTGATATCTTGAACCGGGATATTCCAGTAGGTCGTGGACCCATTCCACGCTATATTCCACAGCTAGTTTGGCCATGATTGGCTAAAGCAGCCGCTTGGAGAGGTGGTGCGCGACGGCGCGTTTGGGGACTCACGGGAATTTTGAGATGAGCTGTTTGCGGTGAGCGTCTTCGAGCCGCAGCTATGGGGGTTCGACCTGGACCGGGCCTAGTCGACGCAATGTTCATTTACGGTATTACGCTTGCCTTGATCCCGCTTGCTGCCGATTTTTGGGCTGGTGGCTCGAGCACCTTCGACCTCGACGACGTCTTCCAGTGCCCCTCGCTCGCATGGCTCTACCGCTCCTTCCGTGACTGTGACGTCGCATCTTCCCAACATTACCCGAACGCGCCCCGGCGTACCACCTCCCATCAGGCTTTCAGAATTATGGGTGTATCCACTAGAGCAAAACGGTCCCTCACGAGGGACTCCGACATCGACGCCTCGCTGAGGCTCACTGACGCGGTTCGCAACACGCCGACGGCCAAATCACCGGCTATTACGAACCCCGACCCTACTTCCAACACCGACGCCGACGTTGCGACGAGGAAGTATCTGCAGGAGCAGTCCAAGCTTGTGGACGAGGTCTACAAGGGGCGGCTCCATCGGACATGGGCCAAGGGTATCCGCGAGGATATCCTTGGCGACAAGAAGCATTATTTCAGCGGCACTTCTGACGCGGGTCTCCTCTCCGATGTGGTGGTTCAGCTACGTACGGAGTTTGAGTCCGCTGGGCTGGACCTCGTCTCGTTCGACCTTGACGACCCCCAGGCTCTGGTGGTGGGAAAGGTGAACGCCTTGCTGTACGACGTGCTTGGGCTTATCATCGAGAAGCACAGCAACGCCCACGTCTGGCTTACGGGTACGGACGCGTCTGCCGACCGAGATGGACGGCGTGCGCTGGTGGACATCGTGAAGCGCAGCGTACCAGTGGCGTTGCGGGAGTCCTTCCAGCAGGAGCATGCCGCGCTTACTTATCCCGCAAACGTTGACCCGCAGCCGATTTTGGCTCGGGAACAACGTTTGGTGCGGGATAACAAGGCCGCCGACTGGACCCCCACCGAGGCCACCAGGAAGCTCAGCCTCTACAGCCGGCTTGACCCGGTGTTCTACGCCGCGGTCAAGGTGCGTTACCCCATGGTGGCCGATCTCGCGGCGGTTTCACTCGGTGCTCTGCGCTCTCTGGTTGTAGAGATTTATCAGGCATGGGCGCAGACGGACGTGGGGAAGGCCGTTCTGGCCAAGCCCGCAGGTGGTGGCGCGTCGGCTCTGCTCACCAGCAGCGAGCACCAGGTACTTCTGGACAAGATCAAGGAGTTGACCGAGCTGGTACAGCGGCAGTGCGGGGCGGCTCCGCCGGTGGTGCAGCAGCAGCGGGATCCGCCGCAGCGGCAGCACGGGCAGCGCCGGCAGCAGCAGCGCGGGCAGTCACCGCGGGGCTTCCGCATGGGGGTCCAATCCCCACCGGCGGTGGGCTACGATCGTGACGAGCAGCGGGCTAAGCCGCTGTGTACCCGCTGCAAGAAGACTGGTAAGGACCTTTATCATTTCTACCGCGACTGCCCGCTTGGCGGTCGCCAACATTCCCCCACCTCGGCCGCGGCTTTCTGTATCCCCATCGACGACGAGGATGCGGAGGGCGTGCATGCCCTCGCCATGTGTGCTGTCTTTCAGGAGGCGGCGGATGATGGGGCTGAGGCCTTTGCCCGCGCGGCGACGGTGTACGGTCCGCCAGCGGTGCTGTGCGGGGGCGTTGTGGGAGGCATCGACGTGTCGGCCTACGGCTTCTCCGTTGACGCGGTGACACCGGTGGCGGAGACGTCCGGTGACGACATCCTGCAGCGGCTGGACGACCTCGCGGCGGAGGTCAACGCGGCGGTAGAGCCTAAGGTACATTACACTCACGCCTCTTTCCCGCCGCCTGGGGGCATTGCGACGCAGGCTTCGGCTCTGGTGTGTGACGCTGCGAGCGCAGGTATCACACCGGAGGAGCAGGTTCCGGCAGGTGGTGCGGCGGCATCGGCATCCGCCGTGCCGGCCCCTGCTATGCCTGTCTTGGAGAATGAGCAAGAGCTCCTGGGGCTCTACGGCTACGGCCCGCCCGTGTCCCTTCAATCGACGCGGGTGACCACCACGGAGAAGTCCGGCGGTGAATTCGCGGGGGTTGTGGACACTGCCAACCACTCCGCGGTTGCGCCGGTTGACTTGACCGGCTACGACACCGACGACTACGAGGATTTTACGGACGGCAGCTTCGCCGTCAAGCCGCAGGCTCCGGCCATCTCGGCTAATCATGCGTCAGAGCCCGCAGCCCACGTGACTGAGTCTGGTGGTGCTTCCCGCACCTACGGATGTGGCAAGCCGCCATGGGGCTTCCCCGCACACGCGGGCCCGTGGGGTTTTCCTTACTTTGTCTCCCTCATTCTTTTCATCTCGATCATGGGTGTGGGAACAGCCGCCTACACGGCGGCCAATGACATCGACTCTGTACAGGTATCGGGTCGGGCTGCACCGCAGCCTGTGCTGTGCAGGGGAGACTTATGCATCTACCACGGTATATCCGAGCTGGACCCCGTCACTCTGGATGCAGTACTGCACTCCTTGGGTGCTGCGACGGTGGTTCACCGGCCGCCTGACCCACTGGAGAGCAGTGCTGCGAGCTACTACCGTGGACATTGTGGTGACGGTGCTCCTCTGGACTTTGACCCCGAGTAGCTTTACTTCTGGCTCTGGCAGTGCACCACTTTCTGGTGGTGTACTGAGATGTGCTTTGACCTCAACATGGTCTTCAATTTGGTTTATGCTTTACTTTGACATCTACAATCTTCAATCTGGTTTGCTGCCACAGTGCTTTTCAGTAGTTTAGCAGGACCTGAGTGCCTGTATGTTTCTGCTCTTGTGCCGGCTAGAGGGTTTCAATTTGTGTATCAGAATGGCGCAGTTGAATTAGCAGTTAGGTTTGTCACCCTAGCTCCTACCCTAACTTATCTTACATTCTCTGACTTACCTGTCAGTCACCACCCACAGTGCTGGGGTGGTGTGCTGAAATCTGTATAGGCAGCCCTGACCGGGAGTCCCGGTGCAGGCCCCTATGACAGATTCCTAGGTAGCCAACACTGGACCGTGACTGATCCGTAAGCCTGTGCTGTGACACACCGAGTGTCACAGGTAGCTAGACTCGAGACCGTTCCTCGGAATTCACGGCCGGGAATTTCAGATTCATGGCCGTGAATCCTGACTCCGTGACCGTTCCGGGTATATCTAGCTTAGGGTTTATTTCTTATGAGAGTTTATCTATATTGGTTCACTGACTGTCTGATATCTTGAACCGGGATATTCCAGTATGAAGTTGTTCGATTCCATCATTGCAAACAGAATAAAGAAGGCCTTATCCAAACATCCAGTTCTTTTCCCAATTCAAGATGCCTTTCTACCCAATAAAAACATTGAAGATTCGTTGCAAGTCCTAAATGAAGTTATTTCCGATGCTAACAGATTCGACAAAGAACTGCATGTTGTCTACCTGGACCTTAAACAAGCCTTTGACCGAGCAGAATTTTGGATGAGCAAGCTAGCACTGGAGAAAATAGGACTGCCCGAAAACATCATTACAATCATCTCGGACATTACATCCGAAGCATCCCGATCAATCCTCACATCTAAAGGCATGACAGATGAATGGATGCTCGAATGCGGGGTGCCCCAAGGAGAAGTCCCAAGTCCCCTCAGGTTTGTGGCAATTATGGACATACTAGCCATCTGGCTGGCCGAAAGGGCAAACGGGAAGAACCCCATGAAACAGACCTACGGGTATGCCCTAGAAAAACCGAGAGATGCCACCAGAAACCCGGGAGCAACATCACCACAAAAGAACAGGAAATGGCTGAACATGAATTCACCGCCCAACATCTTTGCCAGATTTTTCTGTGATGATATCATCTTGATAGGGAAATCAAGAGAGGAAGTACAGGACATGCTCGGGGTGATCAATGAGTTCATGAGGTTCATAGGGATTCCCATTAATGCTAAAAAATCGAAATACTCCCACAGGAAACCCATAAGACAGAGGGGTAAAGCATATGAAAGGCATACCGAATTGGAAAAGAAACTCATGTCCGGAGGTATGCTGAAAATCGAAGAGGGAGAGGAAGGGCCCACCATATGGTCCGAATGGCTTCCACCCAAGACCCCTGCATATCTAGAATATAGCAACAGAACTGAAGCAAACCGATATTTAGGGGTTTGGTTTGCTCTAGATGGCGGATGGGAACACCAAAAGCAGATACTTATGGATAAGCTCACCCAAAGTTTGTTGTCAATTCAAACACAAACCTTAAACTTGAACCAGCTTCGCTACATAATCAATGCGGTTGTTGTAGGAATGGCATATCCTTTGAAAGTTACATCGATTATCTGCACGGAAACAAACAATGTAGCAAAAGAAATTGATGGCACAATAGCAAACTTCGTCCTGAGATATTTAAATTGTCCCACAGACACAAACCATCAATTAGTTTGGACACCGGCCGCACTAGGAGGACTAGGGATTGACAGCGTAACAGACATTGCCCATGCTACATGCATCTCGGAAACCTTAATCACATTATGCAATACAACATAATACGAATACTGGAGTGACCAGATCATACATGGCAGAGAAGAAGGCTTTCTTTTGTCGAAGCGGCCCGCATTTGGAATTTTTACTGGCCCACTTTCGGCCAGCCCGGCCAATCTTCAAATTTGCCCGCCGCAGGCGCAAAATTTTAATTTTAAGTATGGCAAGATCATAAAAATCGCACAATTTTCACGAAAATGTTCATAATCGGGACCCTTGAGAGACGGCCCGCATCCAACAATCGAGCGGCCCGCAACCGGCCCGGGCTGACTTCAAACGGCCCCGGGCCGGCCTCTCACGGTAAGCCTTCTTCCCTGATACATGGATTACACGGCACCAAATGCACACCTGTACAGAGACAACGGCAGCACATGGAGCAGAATGGCAAGTTATGTCATGGAGAGAGAAGCAAGGGAGCTCAAAATTCAGGGCTCTCCTTTATCCCACCACCTCCCTTTCAAAAAAGCCACAGACAAAAGTGGGAACTGGTTCAAAAGAGTGAGCTACATATTGTCAAAATATGGCTACTCTATAGACACAAAGCATTCCACTCTTCAGGATTACGAGGAGCTACAAACCTTCCTTTACTCGTCACTCCCGAAACCTGTGTATGCGAAGATAAGTATGTTAGTGGCAACCCGGAATCTTAGATACATGGGTTCCTTCCTTCAGCCATGTGGAGGGCTTATGCTTAGTTGGGAAGAACTACGGGCAAAGCATAGCCTACAAGGAACAGAACCCCCATCATGGTTTTCAGCCCTTCAGACGGAAGTTATCTGTGATGAGTCAGGAGCAGAGCTGCGGAAGGTTAAATCCAAATACAGAGACACACCGCAAGCCCCGGAGGAGGGTATGATGTGCTGGAAAGGGACAGGAATGGGCCAGGAAGGGATAGAGCTAGTCAAAGTTCAGAGACATGACACCGGTTTAGGCACTTTACAATTGGAACAGTACACCAAGGATCAAGAAGGGATATACAGACCGGACAAAACAGGACTGAAGACTTTACTAGTTAATGAATATCAGATACTGCAGGATGGTACAACTTTGATGCCGGTGGACCAAAATTTTTTGAGAATGAATGCCAACAGTACAACGAGGATCAACACAGGAGAAGATCCGGGAACCGAGATATACCTAGCATATTGTTGGATATACCCCTAGGACTCGGGATATATTCACTCAGTGATCAGTTTTCTCAGAATGTAATAAAGTTGATAAGTTAACCCAATATAACGGGCATAAACAGTTAGGGTTCGGGTTCGGGTGACAGTCATACACACTACTATAGGAAGAGTCACAAAGCGAGCGTTGTGACTGTTCCAGCACACCACCTAGTGTGGTGACTGGCTAGCCGAAAGTTAAACCTGTGAACAAACACCATCTACAGCGGTGGAAATTGGGCTCTAAGGGAAGGCCTGTCCTTTCTGGCAGGGCGGTTCCCAGTCAAGCGGAGTTGTAAATCCGAAACCGGTCCGTGATCGGACCCCTCTTCACATACAGCTACGGTCAATCTCACTGTGCAGGAGCGGCATGATTAACCTTCTAGCCACTAGTTGGCGGTGGCACTCCCTACAAATTTAGAACCTTGTGTTTACCTTGTGTTTACCTTGTGTTTACCTTGTGTTTCGAGCCAAGTGGGGCCCTACTTGGGCAATGTCGGCAGTAAAATGGCAAAACCAGCCAAAATCGGGTGAAATGAAGTTTCCGATAGTTTGTTTTTTATTGTTGATATCGATGGTTTGGGTCGATGTAAGACATATGGAGCGAAGTTTTGGGTGGAATGGCTTTGGTAACCTCACTTTTTGAGGCCTCAAAGTTGTGCTACTCGGTACCTGCCCTGTACTTGGGGCTGTACCTGGGCTGTACTTGAAAACATTGGAAAAAAATATTTTTGGAATCTGTTTTTTTGGGGCTATTACGCTTATTTAGTCCTTACTATGGACAGTCTCCAAAGATTTAACTGAAAAAACATTTTACACTTCCTGTTACAGCACCTCAAAGTTAGGTCAGTATGGGCATTGGGTAGGTAAGGGGTAAGTAGGGGGCAATACCTACCCTGTACCTGGGCTGTACCTGGGCTGTACTTGAAAACATTGGAAAAAAAATTTTTGGAATCTGTTTTTTTTGGGCTATTACGCTTATTTAGTCCTTACTATGGACAGTCTCCAAAGATTTAACTGAAAAAACATTTTACGCTTCCTGTTACAGCACCTCAAAGTTAGGTCAGTATGGGCATTGGGTAGGTAAGGGGTAAGTAGGGGGCAATACCTACCCTGTACCTGGGCTGTACCTGGGCTGTACCTGGGCTGTACTTGAAAACATTGGAAAAAAATATTTTTGGAATCTGTTTTTTTTGGGCTATTACGCTTATTTAGTCCTTACTAAATGAGTAAAATAGTCCTTACTAAATTAAGGCCCTACTTACCCTTGTTTATGTATAGACATGGCCATATTTACCTTGTACTTGAGTATAGATACATGATAGGTAGGGCCCTACATACCCTTGTTTATGTATAAACATGGCCTTACCTGACTAGTGCTTGAGTATAGATACATGATAGGTAGGGCCCTACTTACCCTTGTTTATGTATAAACATGGCCATACTTACCCTGTACTTGGGTATAGATACATGATAGGTAGGGCCATACTTACCCTTGTTTATGTATATACACAAACTGATGCTATCTATTTACACTACACAAATGCCATGTCGTACTGCAGGCCTAAGTACTAAGCAAGCTCGTCCTCGCTAAGATTTTCATCCTGGACATTCCGCTCGAAGAAATCTGCTCGAGGGTCAAGAACCACCGCAGTTTGCATGCAAGGATGCTTCACAATTACTACTTGCGACGCGATCTGATCTGCGAGCATGAATCGCTCTGTGGTATCGAAGACGGTGTCAGGGTTCTCGGGGTCATCGCAAAAGAAACAGCCAGTGACGCTGTCCGGGCCAACTATGGAGTTCATCCGGTTATACATCAAGGTATGGTTTGCTGGAGGTCGACATTAGCATAAAAATTTGCAGATCTGGATCTCGAGATATATGTGTTTTTAGTTGGTGCTTAAGTATGGTTAAGTATGGGAGATCGCGGAACGGTATCGACCATAACTTCTTCATGCCTTAACCACTTGACTCCCCGAAGTGCATAACGGTATGTTTAGACAGGTTCAGCCAACCTATTTATCAAATAAAAATATTTGAAAATTTTTATGCTAATGTTGACCTCCAGCAAACCATACCTTGACATGGTGATCTTCGCTTTTGTCGGCTTCTGCAGCCAAGCCGCCTTGACAAATATGTACTCGACCCCACCAAGTTTGATGGCATAGACGTCTTCAAGACGGGCGAGCCTGGCACGCATGTATAATTGAGGAATTAGTTTGCAAAAACTACAGGAATCGTCTGAACATGGCCATGTTTACCCAGGGTATCTAAAGAAACTAGGTGGACGTGGCCCTGTTTACACAATACATTACTAGGTAGGGCTAGAACATGGCCATGTTTACTCATTAATCATACGCAGAAAGGCACGCACCTATCAGTCTCTTCCTCTTCACTTGTTCCACGCACGCGTTCGATGAAAAAAGAGCGGAAATAACACTGGACAGTTTTGAACTTCTTGTCCACAGCAGCGATGCGGAAGGCATCGTCCGCACGCGGCGGCGTCGTCAACCCATCGCCCTCACCCGGAGAATTTGGCAAGCGATATGCAACAGTGGCTCTTAATAATAATAATAATAATAATAATAAAACATTTACGCTAGCAAAGGGGACGAAGTCATGAGAGTGCGGTATCCCTGCAAAGCAGGCTAGTGAAAACACTAGGGGCTACTCCCTCTACTATAGCGCGCCCACAAAGGGGCTCAACCCACTTTTCAGCAGGGTGACATCTAGAGAAAAAGCTAGGTGCTAAGCAAAAAACTCTAGAAGATGGAGAAGCAGCCATGGCCGGGTGAGTGGAGGGGTGGCTGAATCTGAGCGGTGGGGAGGGAAGTCGAAGAATTAAGGGGGTATTTGGAGACGTTGAGGAAGGGGGTCGTGGTGGGCGGGAGAGGGGGGGTGGTGGGGGGAGGGAGGGGGGGGAGGGCCCCTCCCCTAGAGGACAGAGAGCCATCTTTTATTGCAAGACTTTTGAAAATTATTGCAGGAGGGTTTGAAGAAAGTCGTTTGATTTTTGCACAGCTTCTGTTTCTGTCATGGTCTCATTGCCCAGGATGTCAACTGTATGCGGGTCAGTGTTCAAGGTGGTGGAGGTGTTTAACAGAAACACGTCTCGCCTATTTCTGGTGTGTTGCCTACAGATTCTTGAAAGTTTTTTAAGGAGAGGTTTAATCTTGCCACGGGGAACACCTATCGTGTTGAGGACAGTACCAAAAAGAGGAGGGAGGTACCCCATGAGTGTAAGTACTTTGGGCCATTTCACGGTGCTTATGAAGGGCTTAGAAGTTGCATTGGTGATTGTCGTGTCATGGTGACCGCCATAATAATGCTCAGCACCATTCTGATGATAGGGGGGGTCTTGAGTGGGCCATGGGCACAGCGAAGAAGGAAGTACGTTGTCCCTTTCGTTCAGAACTTCATTCCAAATATCAGGGCTGACTCCGGTGTATTCTAGCCTCTTCTCCGTGACTCTGGACTTAGGAAGGACATTGAGGAACCATCTAGCAATCTTTTTCTGTGTAGGCCTCCAGTCAAAGGCTGGTTGAGTATCACTGGGTGCATTGTCTATAGCTATGATAACGACATCCGAAAAATCATCCTTATAGCATCCGCCACCTGGGAGAACACTGTGTAGGGGTCATCACCCGTCCAATAACCATGTGGGATGAATGGAATAGTGTTATGCGGGAATCTGAAAACAAGTTTAAAACCTTTATCAAACCATCTTTTTTGGTTTTTGGGAGACAGCGGAAGAATCCATGTTCCTGAAAATCCGGGGACGGTGTTGGCCGCTTTATGTCCCATTTCCAAGGTAGTCATAACCGCCGAAGATTTGCCCTTATCCTTCCCATCAAAGGGGGGATTTCCGTAAACGATTCTGCCAATGCCTGTTAACGGGTCCACGTAGGCATCCCAAGCGAGACCATCAAAGCCGATTTTCCCATGATAACAGAAGGGCCTGAGGGCTTTTTTCATTCTAGTGGTGGGTATGCATCTTCTCGAGTAAATTCTAGGGTGGGCATTTAGTGGGTTGGAGAAAAGTTCACAGCCGTTTTTGTCAAGGTTTCTGTCATCCACCAAAATATCTAAAAGGCTTCTTCTTATTGCATAGCAGTTTTTAGGGTCTCCCGATTTAAACTTACATGCATTGAGGGCTTCATGGATATCGTGTGCCCTATTCGAGTACTCCGCAAGTGAGCATGGGACTGCTTTGTTGGAAAGGCGGTGCCAAGCCAAAAGTTTCCAAAACTCTTTCTTTTGGACATATTGGAGTTCGGGATATTTAATTGTTCCCGTAACATGGTCCACTTCGGGCTTTGCGGTCACAGCAATGGTATTCTTTTTTATTATTTTATTATTTTATTATTATTTTATTCTTTTTTATTTTTATTATTTTATTTTATTCTTTTTCTAGTTTTGAACTTCTTGTCCACAGCAGCGATGCGGAAGGCATCGTCCGCACGCGGCGGCGTCGTCAACCCATCGCCCTCACCCGGAGAATTTGGCAAGCGATATGCAACAGTGGCTCTTTTCGCGGGATTGACCCTCCGTCTCTCCTCCGGAATCCCACCTTGCGCCAATCTCTGTGCGCGGGATGTCATCGCCTATTGTGCCTGCAAACCGCTTTTGCCCACGTACGTAACCTGCTGTACCATCATAAGTATGGTGTAAACATGGCCCTATCTAAGCAGTTTCAACAGCCGAGATGGTGAAACACGGCCTTGGTAGCACATGGTTTACCTTGTTTTACTGTCAACATTGGGCCAAGACGTACATAAAACGGACCATGTTTGATCAATGTCCAAAAACACGTGGCAAACTTGGCCATTTTTGGGCAATGTTGGCAGTAAAACAAGGTAAACCACCTTGTGTTGCGCCGCGGAAGATGTTTACCTTGTACCCGAGTAGAATTGCCCTGGTATGGCCCGGTTCGAACAGCATTCACGCGAACACAAGGTAGACATCTTCCGCGGCGCACATAGCCCAAATCAATGCCCCAAATGCAAAACCCAATGGGGAAACGACCCAAACATGGTCATGTCTAGACCATACCTTAGGGTGCAGGGGCAAGCGTGGACAAAAATCGCGGTCATTTTCATGAAAAAAAAACAAGTTGAGCTCAAAAGAAAGGGGCTTGCTCGCAAAATACGATGGTGAAAACGGCTTGCTCAAATATTCTATGGGCCATTCAGGAATGGTCCAGAAGTGGGAAACCCTTGAAAAAAATATGCACAAAAGAAAGCGCAACAGAAAAAAACATGGATCCCATGACCCGGAATCGCCACTCGCGCAGGTTCAGATCGCCGACCGTTCGCGGACAGGTTCAGACCGTTCAGATCGCGGCGTTCGAAAATCGAGAGTCTTCCGTTTATCCCAGAAGATGCCAGGCGATTACACATTACTCGAGTGATGACACAAAAGACAACGTCGCGCGATCGGGTGAGAGACACGGCATCGATAGCTCGATATCTGATAGCACGTTGACATGCGACATTGCGATAGCCGATGGCAGAGGTGACCGCGTGTCACCGTAGACGTCATGTCATGTCATGTCACCATACTTGTACAGTGCACAGTTCGAGTTGTCAGTCACGGTACTTGTAAACGTTGGAGTTCGAAATTCCTCCTCTTCTCGTTGACCATCTGTACAGTGCAGTGCCTGTCTGCACTGTACAAAATTCCGCTTGCGCTTTTGCTTTTGTTTCCATGCGTTGCTTCTGAATTCATTCTTGCTTTTTCATATTTTCTCCTGCGTGCAAGTATTAGTGCCGTAGTGTTTTTTACGCGCAGATGTAGTTAGATCTGCGCGTATTGAACGTTTACATGGGGTGAACGGGAGATTTTTCCCGCTAGTCCTTTGGACTAGATTTGGTTGGTTCGAATCCAACTCACCCCCTCTAAACTTTCACTCTCCTTAACTTTCTTCTTATTTTTTTCCCCTTTTTTCCCTCGTTACTAACCTCTTTTTCGTTGGCGCTATTTTTCAGATTGACTCGTGAGTTGGACCGGCGAAAACGCGATTCAACCCACGAACGACTCCATCGCCTTCGACTTCTATTCTCCTTTGACCCCTTGTCTTTGAATTGTTTTCGTTTGCGTGCTTGTTTTTTTTTCCAGATTTACTAACGATTGGTTCCTTGTCCTTTGATATAGGATGGCTGAAAATTTATGAGGAGCAAGGCACGTGCTCATCAACGACGCCAACACTCGCGTTGTAGATCGTAGATAGGCTTATTGTTTGTATTTTACGAAATAGTTTTCAAGTAGGATTTGAAATAGTAATGTAGTGAATATTTAGGGAGTAGATTAGAAAATATAGTACTTACGCGATATTGGTTTGTATTAACTGTATTGCATAATGTATTCATTTGTGCGTTAGAACCCATGCTTGTTTGCATTCGTGTGTCCTATCGTATTGAGCATGTAGTTACGTAGCGAGTAAAAAATAGTTTCGAATAGCAATTGCTATTGCCTTGTCGCATTTTCACATATCACATGCATACTTTTCAAAGCACGAAAGCATCAACTAGGAAGTATAGTGCATCCCAACTTGCGGTATGCATACTAAGTTTCAATATGTTGTGTATGCAACATATTGAAACTTAGTATGCAACGCATACATAGCATATCCAATATGTGTGTGTTAAAGCATATCATTAATATGTGTTTGTTATTCGTTGAAAGACCGAATATCTAGGTAGATATGGCCATGTTTACATCGTATTCGATATGCGGTAGATATATACATGGCCATGTTTGATCAGTACTTGAGAATAAACACATGATAGGTAAGGCCATACTTACCCTTGTTTATGTATAAACATGGCCATGTTTGATCATTACTTGAGAATAAACACATGATAGGTAAGGCCAAACTTACCCTTGTTTATGTATAAACATGGCCATACTTACCTTGTACTTGGATATAGATACATGATAGGTAGGGCCCTACTTACCCTTGTTTATGTATAAACATGGCCATACTTACCTTGTACTTGAGTACAGATACATGATAGGTAGGGCCCTACTTACCTTGTTTATGTATAAACATGGCCATACTTACCTTGTATCTACCCAATGTCTAAGTGATTCATGCATTCACGTGCGTACGTATGGTGCGTTAGACATTGGGTAGGTACAAGGTAAGTAAGGGGTAAGTAAGGCCAAAAACCACGACCAAACATGGCCTTGCTTGGGTTGTGTTGCGCCGCTGAAAAACTGACTAAACATGGCCATGTCTGGTCGTGGTTTTTGGCCATCCAAACACAAGGTAGATACAAGGCAAACATGGCCCTACCTACGATTCCTAAATTTGTAGGGACTGCCGTGCCGGCCCGCAGCACAGTCATGGTGCCGTGAATCGAAGATGTCGATGCCGTGACTGAATCATTCGTAGAGCTCCAGAAGAAATCTGAAAGGTCTGGATCGTCGTGCGAGGGATCTTCCCCGTCCTCCTCGTCAGTAGTCGGGCCCGGTGAGTAGTCCAGTGACGGTGGTGCACCCCAATACAGCGGTGAAGGGGGCGGGACCGGGAGTGGAGGTACCGGGATGTAAAGCCCGATTGGTGCATTGTGAAGGCCTTGCCGAGCACGGTGCCGGCCGTGCCGGCGTGGTGGAATAGCAACCGGTGCCGCAGAAGTGAATGCAGGCTCGCTGGTGGCTGCCTCGGCAGCACCACCGACCCCCAGGCCGGTGTGGTCCGGTGCACATGCCTCGCCAAGAGTGGCAGCCGAGATTGGCGCCGCGGTGGCGCAAACACAGAAGAGAGCACACACCATCACCGCAATCGCCGAAGAGCGGCCAAACCCCCAAGGCGGTGCACCGCATCCCCGACGAGATGCTAGAGGCTGCGGGACCGCATCCTCACCGTCAATAGGGTCATACCCATCTGCAGACCCGTCCGCGTCGCCGTCGCAAGAGTCGGTCCCCGACCCGGCGTGCATGTATCGCATCGCCAAGTCCCTGCCCTCAGCCGTGATCGAGAGTCCCCCCATCCGCGCGATCCGGTCCGCAAAGCAGAGGTCGGGCTCGTGCGCGTGCATGGGGTCCACCGGCATCACGTCACCGGCGTCGGACGCCTCCGACTCGCCTGGGTAAACATGCGTGATTGCCGCCGGCGGTGGCGTCGGCGGTGCGTCCTCGCGGACATGCGTGCAAGCGGCAGCCGAGATCCCGCTCTCGACACCACCGACCGTGAAGCCGCCCATGTGGGTGGCAGGCTGGCAGTAGGGCAGGAATTCCTGCAACGCACCGTCTTCCCGCTCCGGCTCGATCCCGAAGGAATACGCCGAAACGCCGTCGAGCATCTCCGGCTTGCCCCCTGCCAGAAGGCAAAGCGCATCGAACCGCTCGCCGTCGTGCTCGTCCATGGCCGTCTGAAACTGCTCCGCTAGCAAGTCGTTCTCGATGTCACCGAGGGAGAAGCTGTGGAAGCTTCCCCCAGCGCCGTGCTTGCCGCCGTTCGGGCAGTCGCGGTGCCAGTGGCGGGCCTCGTCCTTCTTGCACGTTGAATTTTGGCAGAATGGAATGAAGTCGCCGCTGCCTTTGTGGAAAGTAACGCGCTTCCTCACCTGCGACTGCGGCCAGTTTCCCCCCGTCGGGAGGTCACCTGCCGCAAAACGAACACCGGAGCCGCCTCCCCCGTTGCCGATCTTGTTCTTGTCCGCCCGCGGGGTAAAACCCCGCCCGTTGACCTTGTCCGTGAGGACCTTCAGCTGCTGCTTCACGTCGAGGATGATGGCCGTGAGGTCGGACAGCTGCGAGGTGCCGCCGTCAGTGGCCACGGCCGCTGCGGACAGGGCGAACGAGGCAGTGTGCGTACCGGCTGCCACGTGTCGGGCGTAGCACTCGAGGACCCATTGTTGAATGGTAAGAAGGTCCACGGCCGCTCGCTGCTGGTGGGTGAAGAGCCTCGACACCACCGGCGCGTAGAAAGCAGGGTCCAGCGCGGCGAGGAAGAGCTCCTTCACCTCGTCATCGTCGAGGGTGTTGCGCCTCTTGGCGGACCGTAAGGCCGCGTTGAAGTCCGTGATGGACTCGGACGGGTCGGTGTGGGCCTTAAAACGGACGCCAAGGAGGTCCGATGTCCCCTGGAAGGGTGCACCGGAGTCCAGCAGACGCCTTGCGAGCTCCAGCAGGGCCCGCTTGCCGTCCAGAGGGTGCAAGGTCGCAGATGCCTCGAGCCAGTCACCCGCTGGAGAGGCGGGAGACACGATGAGCTCGAGAGTTGAGAAGAGGAGCTTGTTGGCCTCGGGTCGCACGGCCAACGTGGAGTCCTCCAAGTCGAACATAGGGGCAAAACAGCGCGTCCTCGGCCTCGAATGCCTCCTGGAGAGCAGGCACCAGCTTGGAGAGGAGCACCTGAGCGTTCGACTCCGTACCCGTAAACCGGTCATGCTTGTCGGGAAAGCATTTCCGGATGACGTGCTTCGCCACGCTCTCGTCGAAGCGCTCACGCGTGAGCGAGCGAACACCCGCCAAGAAAACGGCTTGGGCGGAGTTCGCAGCTGGCGCACCAGCGGGCGCCGGCGTAGCCGGCGTGACGGAATTACGTGCGGCAGCGGAGTCGAAAATTGTAGCCAGCGAGCGTCGGCGTGACGCCATACTTGAGGTCAATCTAGTCGCAACCACAACCATGATGTAGGAGACCATAGAGACGAAGTGAGGGTAAATGCGGCGAGGAACGGAAGGAGCGGCGGCCAAAAGTCGTAAGGCGGTTGTCGAGGAAAAGAAGGAAAGCTGCGGCGTAAAAGATTCCCCAAACGTGCATGTGGATCTAACAACGCGGCCAAGGAACTTGGTGTTGGATCCGACCAAAATCCCAACGTCTACCAACGCGTAGTACGGGAAAATCAAGCAGCCACGAGCCCGAGCTCTCCGTGAGTCCAATCAACCAGTCATGTAACTAGGCCATACCGCTCCGCCGCGCCTCTAGTGGAGCCCCTCACTCCATCTCAAGCGTCGGTGTTTAGCCTGACATGGCCAAACTACGCAGTGTCTAAATAAAGAGTGAGTGGGGCCAAACCTGTTGGATATACCCCTAGGACTCGGGATATATTCACTCAGTGATAAGTTTTCTCAGAATGTAATAAAGTTGATAAGTTAACCCAATATAACGGGCATAAACAGTTAGGGTTCGGGTTAACACGCTATTCGATGAAATTGACATTAGGGTAGATAATTGACATTAGCTGTTTTTGGCGATATTTAGAAAATATATGTGCTGAAAATGTTAATGTTGAAAATAATTTTGCTCGCAGGCCTCCGCAACGGTAAAATTACAAGACACGTACGAAAATGTTTCCAAGACACGGTGAAGCATGCAATTTATTTTCTGTGCTGTAAATGGTAGCGAGCATGACATACAAAAGAAATGAGCAATTGCCATATCAGATTTCTCTAATAATCGTATTTACATTATGTACATCTATTTCTTGCGTCTTAGTCAACTTATTCTATTCACATTTCAACATCGCTACCGTCGTCTAGGTCTTTACACCTCTGGTCAGGTCTGGACCGGTCGGGACAGGTCGGCACTTCCTCATTTCCCTCGTTTTCGCTATTGTCTTCATCGCCTTCGGTTTCTTCCATTTGCCCGTTATCAATTCGTCTTTTCTTGGCTATTTGCGCAAGCAGTGCCACTATAAGTTGCCCATACTGTTCTTCTGGGATACAACCTTTTGCTTCGTTAGCTGCGATGTTCCACGCTAGCAATATCTCTGCACTTTTGAAGGGCTCAGTTGACGGCGTATCGGATGCGTTCTCCCAGAAGGCTCCCGCTTTCCCTGCCAACACCTTTCCGAGTCTTCGCTCTTTAGTGTCCGTGTATGTCTTCACTTTCAGGTACTTGTACTTCAACTCCTTCGTGTAGACAATCCGTGCATGCACTCGGACAAGCATCAGGGGGTCCGACCATTCTTTGCCGTTGAGCTTGACACGGAATTGGCATACATCGTTGGCCTTCACGCCCGTGATTTCTCCGAAGCAAACGGCGTAGCTGTTTACGGTCATCTGATCGAACGAAACCTCCCATACCGGGTTGGCCACGTACGCTTCAGCTTTTCTAGCAGCCCGATTCACCGCCTTACGTTTGCCCGTGTACACGGCAATCGGTGCACGTTCTACGCGTTCTTGAATTCGGGCTGGAATTTCTGCTGCTGCTGGCATCTGAGCTTCGGCGAGTCTGAGAGGAGCTTCCAGGGCATGCACCAAAGGGGCATTCAAACGTGCGTGCAATTTGCTCGGCAAAACGAACGGGACATTGGGCTCCTCGAAAATGCCCTCCTCGGTCAGCTTTCGTTGCTTCCTCAACAGCTCCGCCCACCACGCCTCGTGGGTAGGTGTAAACGTCGTACTCAAAATGGTCCGCATCCCGTCCACCAGATCCTCGAGCTTCGTAAGCCCTTCTTTGGAGAAGGCTTTCGGTTTGACAAAATCAGGCAGGTTCTCGGGCATAGAGTTCAACACCTTGAGGCCCTCCTCTGGTAGCCACTTCTTGTCGGTGGAATACATCTTGTATTGCACGACCACTTCGCCGGCCTCGTTCTTGAACGCTTTGAAGGTCTGCTGCGTGGAGATGCCACAGACGTTCTCGTAGCGACCACCGAACCAGGTCTTCAAATCGTGCACTTTCGCCACCGCGGTCGTGAAGATGCCATCCGAGAAACACTCCTTTACGATTTCCATCATTTCGTCAAGGGTCATCGCAAGCTTGCGTTTTAAGCGCACAGAAAAACGCGAGAACATCTGGTCGATGTTCTCGTGGGTGTGGCCGACGATTATGAAGTTCACCTTCACCTTCTTGAACGCGCCAGACATAACCAACCAAGAGATATACGCCAAAAGCATAATGCTCTTGTTGGTGCCCACGTTGTCAAGCTGGACGTATAACACTTCCGGCATCGGGTACGGTTCCTCGCATCCCCTTTACGACGGTGCTCTTGAATTCGAGTGACGTCACGATGCAGCACGTTCAGCAGGAAGTTGGCGTCGTCACCGTAATTCGCGTAGTTGAAGTCCATAAACCGGCCAACGTTTTCGATGATGCTACCCATATTGTGCACGTCCAAGAAGTCCTTTCGGTCCAGATATGATGGCATGCGCCTGAAATGCGGCAGGCGCGTCGTCCATTGGGTCATCCCGTCAATGATGACAGAGGAATATTTCCACCACGTCTTGTTTTCCTTGATGCTCTTAGTCATGTTAGATTTTCGGCCGTGTTTGTAGAACTTCTCACGCTCGGCACGCGCTTGGTTAAGGTGCACCTCTCGCATTTTGTCGTATTGACCTGAAAAAAAAAAACGTATACAAACTTCTAAAACAACGTAAAACAAATGCAAATACTGTATTTTTCAGAATTTAGCTTACCGTGCTGGGATTTAGGTGTGCCCTCCTTCAAGAGTTTGATCGAAGCACATACACTGCACTGCGAAAAACGCTTGCACTTCGGAACTTTGAGCCAAGATTTGAACTCGTCTTTCCAGATTTCGTAGAAGTACGGCAAGGAGACTTCCTTGGATTTGCGGTCGTGAATAGATAAAGAATCGAGATAGTCATCCCAAATCTCTTCTCTTGTCTTCCCCGACGGGAGATGCGTCTCAGGTTTATGAGGCTGAGGTTCGCCCTGTTCTTCCGCATATTTATTCACGAAGGCGACGACATTTGATTTTTTGTTGGACAAACGCCGATTTGCCTCACTGCCAGTCAGCCCGTGAATGAAATTTGTTCTTCCAGAGAGAACGCGCTCGCGTACGTCGCAGAAATAGCCTTGGCTTACTTTGTAAACCTTCTCGTAGAAGGCCGAACACACCTGTAAATATACCAGCAAAGTGAATGTTTTCAAAAAGAAGGAAAACCGCTCATTAACCTAATGAGCAGTTTTGGCACACTTTCAGGAATACGAACAAAAAAATATTCTTCAAGGGGATTTGAAACAAAAGAAGGAAAACCGCTCATTAACCTAATGAGCAGTTTTGGCACACTTTCAGAAATACGAACAAAAAAATATTCTTCAAGGAGGATTTTTCAAAAAGAAGGAAAACCGCTCATTAACCTAATGAGCAGTTTTGGCACACTTTCAGGAATACGAACAAAAAAATATTCTTCAAGGGGGATTTGAAACAAAAGAAGGAAAACCGCTCATTAACCTAATGAGCAGTTTTGGCACACTTTCAGGAATACGGACAAAAGAAT